>WNNJ02003563.1:0-53285 GCA_012934845.2 Pomphorhynchus laevis | reverse complement strand
TTTGGTTGTAAATTAAATTCGCCCATATCAGCAGCACAGACTCCACTTAACTTCCAACAGAAACGATTGTATGCAAAAGAGATAAAATTCGGAACTGATGCTAGACGTGATATGCTTCAAGGTGTAGATATATTAGCCGATGCAGTATCCATTACTTTGGGCCCAGCTGGACGGAATGTTGTCATTGAGCAAAGCTGGGGAAGTCCGAAGATAACTAAAGACGGTGTTACTGTTGCTAAATCTATCGATCTTCCCGATAAATTTCAGAATGTTGGTGCTAGACTTGTAATGGATGTTGCTAGCAAGGCGAATGAAGAAGCCGGCGACGGCACTACGACTGCGACTGTTTTGGCCCGTTCAATCGCTAAAGAAGGGTTTGAGAAAATCAACCGTGGTGCAAATCCAATTGAAATCAGACGTGGAATGAAACTAGCTGTTGAACGCTGCACCGAAGAGCTTCAGAAAATGTCTCGTAAAGTTACGACCGAAGAAGAAATCTCACAAGTTGCTACAATATCTGCAAACGGAGACAAAAATATAGGAAAGCTTATATCAACTGCAATGAGCACAATAGGAAAGGAGGGTGTTATTACTGTTAAGGTAAGTTACAATTCTGATAATTTGCGGTTTTTATTCAGGAGGTATTTATTAAACTTCACATTATATTAACGATTTTATAGTATGAAAATAATGCAAATGCTCGCAGTTACCTCTTCAAATTGAAGCGTAAACGAGAATCTAGATTTAAGTGTTTGTCTTTAACGATCGATAAATTAAATAATGACTGAAATTTGAATAAGTCTCAATACTTTTAAGACTTTATAAGTCTTAAATTTGAATCGCAATGAGCATGTTCTAATCTAAATTTCTGCTAATTATCAATTTAATAATTATTTATTAATGTATATAATTTGAAATAGTTTGATAATTTAGATATACTTCATTGTATAACAATTGACTCGAATTTGATTCAATCCTTGATTTTATAAAATCGACTGTAAGCGATGTCAATATCTCCACTTTTTAGACGCTTCTAATTTTAAACGTATTTTTGATACGTTTTATATTCTATGCCTTTTCTACTAGTATTTACCATAAATTAAATATCGTTTTTGAAATACTGGATTGTAAAACTCTCTTAATATTTTTAACATATTTTTTTTAGTTTTTTTAATAATAAATACTTTTTTTTATTTTTTAATATTAATATTCTCTTATTTTTGATGTATTTTCATTTGTATATTTTTTATAAAAGTATTTAGCTTCAGATGTGCGATTCGATTTCCATAATTCGTAAAGATGACATTTAAATGTACAAGAAACATATTTTTGCATGAGTATTCATGTATACCATATAATATAAAACATAATACATAAAATAATGAAATTTTTAGAATTGCAACAATATGTAATGATATTGGCTTAAAAATCATTTAAATAATTTAATAGATACATATTTTAAACTAGGTTACTATAAAAATAACATCAAGCAGAAAATAGTAAAATATATAAATCAACACAATAGTATTAAAAATAATATTAAGGTAGCCTTATTCTTAATAAAACCATTATTAATGATCATGAAGGTATATATCTAGATATTAACATTAAATTAAAAAAAGCTTAATGCTCTATTCCACTGACGATGCATTGCAAACGAGATATCTAAAACGTCAGACTGAATTAATTAACAACTGAATATATTTAAAAATATCGCTTAAATCGTAACTACCATCAGAATATCTTTTATTATTATTTTGGGTTTCGTATACATCTAACAGCAGGGAATGTATCGACTCCTTAAAACAATCTTTAAAGTATTTTGGTAAATGAGACTTCAAAATGACCCTTAATGTTTTACTTGAAGATCGGCAAAAGGAAACACTTTTGTATGACTTACAAGATTGGCCAAAGGATGGTGTTACAAGATTAAAAAACAGGGTAACACGCGCTAAGAAACATTGAGGAACATGGAACATACGTAAGAACTAAAGATTTTTAGTTCTGACAGAGTATGTGACAGAGTATTTACACGTGGTATAAATTTGGCAAATCTTTATAGATCTTGTTCCAACCTGCTACCGCCTTAAGCAGGACAGCGCCATGTCAGATGCTGCTGGATGGCCCGTTGTAAGTTTAGTCTGAGTCAACTAAACTAGGTGGCGACACCGAAAAAGCAACTTAAAAATCATGACTTAAAGGTTACATGTACTCAACCATATCGGAAAAATACGTAAGTACTAATGATTTCAATTTTAGATCTTTTAAATGTAACAGAAAAAATTGTATAGTTTGTGATGTTATAAATAATAATAATTGTATCGTAAGTAATACGACAAACAAATGTTTTTCATTAAATATTAATAATAATTGTAACTGCAATACCGCAGGTGTAGTGTATCTAATACAATGCACATGTGGATTGCAATATATAGGAAAAACATATCAAATGTTAAAAACTAGGTTTAGGCAACACATATATAATATACAGCATAATAGTCAAACTATATTTCATAAACATATGAGATTAATATGACATGATATTAAAAACTGTAAATTATTTATTTTAGAACATATTATCGAAGAAAACATTTCAATATTAAATCAAAAACTATTAGAAAAAGAAGATTTTTGGATTAAAACGCTTAATTCCATGTACCCATTAGGATTGAATGACGTGGTACAAGGAATTGGCAGAAGTAGTATAATACATAATAAACAACTATATTATAATAATCCGGTTAAACGCAAACCAAGAAGTCATGGCGATAAAATGAATAGGAAAAATAGAGTTAAAAATATTAAAAAAGATATGTATATAAATGAACAATTAGAAATATTAAAACAACTTTTAAGTGATAATAAGCTAAAAGATCTTTATGTAAATAAAAGAAGTTTTTCTAAAGATATCATATGTTCAATAAATCAAAAATTAATTAACGACTATGATAGGCTAAGTTGTATAATAGACAGTTATTGTAATACAAAATACTATAATCATACAATAAATGTAAATAATAACAATAGAAAATATACATTAACCATAAACTTCATTAATAAATGTATAGATAACATAAACATAGTTGGACATTTAAATAATTCTAAAAGTAAAGAAATAATAGGCTCAGATTTAAGTAAATATATTCCTAAAATAAGGTATAAACTCCTACCACCATTAGGACGAAAAATTTGTAATTATAATAAAGAATTAAAATCAATATGTAACGATAATATTAGAAACATAATGGAAACAGAATGCAATTGTAAAAGTCTTAGTTTTGATAAAATAAATGAATAATATGTACCCATAATCTAGAATTAATTGAGAATTGTGAATTAAGAAAGCTGCTATCAAAAGGGTATAAATATAGATTAAATAACAACAACGACAAAAATAAAATTTACAATTCGTTATATAATAACTTAAATGATTACTTTAGTAAGCTGATTAATAGTGAAAGCTCGAATATATCTAAGATAAACATTTGGAAAGATTATATATTTGATAAAATTAAAAATAAAATGAAAATAACAAACAATTATAAAAGGAAAGATAAAATTAATAAAGATATGTATAAAGAACTTACTAAATTAAAGAATAACTACATAATAACAACTATTGATAAAGCTAGTAATAACTTTGTCTTCATATGCAAAAAGCTTTATTATGATATACTAATGAAAGAGGTTAATTCTAATGATTTAAATGTAAATCCAACATATGAACGTAGTGAGTTGAGTTTAGAAACAATTATTACAAGTCACTGTTCTATAATGGATAAAAAGGGTATAAAGGTTGAATTAGATAATAAAACTATACCTATATTATATTGGAATCCAAAATTACATAAAAATCCAATAAAACCTAGGTTCATATGTAGTGCGTTTAAATGTAAATTAAAACCACTTTCTGTCTATATGAATAAAATACTTAAAGTAATTAAAGCACATTTTAAAAAATATTGCAAGGTAATCGAAATTAATACTGGCTATAAAACACTATTTCAGTATTAATTCTACAAAAGAATTTTTAGAACAGACAAAAGGAATAAATTTTCAAAATATAAATACATACGATTTTAGTACGCTTTATACAAATCTAGATTTAGTAGATATTAAAGAAGCGTTAGTAAAATTAATTAACCTTATATTCGGAAAAAGATATACATATATATGTTATAATAATTATAACGCATATCTAACAAAAATTAAACCATCAAGTAAATATAAATATATGGATAAAATTGAATTATTAGAATCCTTAAATATTTTGATAAATCAAAATTATTTAAAAGTAGGGACATCTATATTTAGACAAGTAAAAGGTGTTCCAATGGGTGGTAATAGTAGCCCAATTATAGCTGACTTGTTTTTAAGCTTTATAGAATATGAATTTGTTCATAACTGTGTAAAAACTAAATCTAAACAATATAAATATATGAAATATATGTTTCGATACATTGATGATATATGTGTATTTAATTCTAATAATTTTTATTCAATTAGTGAGCACATTTATCCAGAAAGCCTTATTCTTAACAAAACCAATATTAATGATAAAGAAGGTGTATATCTAGATATGAACATTAAATTAACATTAACTAAAACTACTATTAATTTATATCGTAAAGATGACATATTTAAATTTACAAGAAACATATTTTTGCATGAGCATTCATGCATACCATATAATATAAAATATAATACATTAAATAATGAAATTTTAAGAATTGCAACAATATGTAATGATATTGGCTTTCTTCAAAATCATTTAAATAATTTAATAGATACATATTTTAAACTAGGTTACTATAAAAATAACATCAAGCAGAAAATAGTAAAATATATAAATCAACACAATAATATAAAGAATAAATTTAAACTCTCAAGTGGCAAATTTTTATGGATGGATAATAAATAATATACTTTGCATTAGAATAAGATACTAGATAGTTATTTCAGAGGAAATACATCATTAGCATGTATTTGGCCCCGCTGCTATGTTGGGTTGAGGAGTTAGGAGCCGAAACCTGATAGCATAGCAGTTCCTCCTGATGACCTCTAATTCTTATTCTGATACAACGTCTGTTATTTATTAGTCAATTCATAAAAATGACGTTTATTTTAAATTTTATTTTTTATTTTTATTTTTAACTTGATTTAAATTATAGAAAATCTAAAAACAATTATTAATTTTATTATTTAATTATCAAATTTTGATTTAGCATTATTATGTTTTGTTTATTTTATAATTATATAACAATACGTAGACTCAGTTAGCTGATTTAATTTGTTCTACTGACATGTTATTATTGACCTGTGGACTTTGTTTTCCCGGTAATATGACCTCTGTCAGAAATACTGAAACTATGTATTATTGGTTACGACTTTATTATTTTTTCTTATTTTCAAACAAGCATGAATTATTAATTCTTAAAAAGGGAGAAGTTTGCATCCCAAGGTGTTTACACTTTAAAATGTAAACTGCTTCACGTGATCACGTTTAAGAGACCAGGTAATGGCCAATAGCTAGGTCGCGTAGCGCGTGGAGTGAAGGTGGTAGATCTTTATAGATCTTGTTCCAGCCTGCAACCGCCTTAAGCAGGGCAGCCCCTGTCAGATGCTGATGGATGGCCCGTTGTAAGTTTAGTCCGAGTCAACTAAACTAGGTGGCGACACCGAAAAAGAAAAGTTAAAAATCATGACTTAAAAGTTACATGTACTCAACAATATTGGAAAAATACGTAAGTACTAATGATTTCAATTTTAGATCTTTTAAATGTAACAGAAAAAATTGTATAGTTTGTGATGTTATAAATAATAATAATTGTATCGTAAGTAATACGACAAACAAATGTTTTTCATTAAATATTAATAATAATTGTAACTGCAATACTGCAGGTGTAGTGTATCTAATACAATGCACATGTGGATTGCAATATATAGGAAAAACATATCAAATGTTAAAAACTAGGTTTAGGCAACACATATATAATATACAGCATAATAGTCAAACTATATTTCATAAACATATGAGATTAATATGACATGATATTAAAAACTGTAAATTATTTATTTTAGAACATATTATCGAAGAAAACATTTCAATATTAAATCAAAAACTATTAGAAAAAGAAGATTTTTGGATTAAAACGCTTAATTCCATGTACCCATTAGGATTGAATGACGTGGTACAAGGAATTGGCAGAAGTAGTATAATACATAATAAACAACTATATTATAATAATCCGGTTAAACGCAAACCAAGAAGTCATGGTGATAAAAGGAATAGGAAAAATAGAGTTAAAAATATTAAAAAAGATATGTATATAAATGAACAATTAGAAATATTAAAACAACTTTTAAGTGATAATAAGCTAAAAGATCTTTATGTAAATAAAAGAAGTTTTTCTAAAGATATCATATGTTCAATAAATCAAAAATTAATTAACGACTATGATAGGCTAAGTTGTATAATAGACAGTTATTGTAATACAAAATACTATAATCATACAATAAATGTAAATAATAACAATAGAAAATATACATTAACCATAAACTTCATTAATAAATGTATAGATAACATAAATATAGCCGGACTTTTAAATAATTCTAAAAGTAAAGAAATAATAGGGTCAGATTTAAGTAAATATATTCCTAAAATAAGGTATAAACTCCTACCACCATTAGGACGAAAAATTTGTAATTATAATAAAGAATTAAAATCAATATGTAACGATAATATTAGAAACATAATGGAAACAGAATGCAATTGTAAAAGTCTTAGTTTTGATAAAATAAATGAACATATATGTACCCATAATCTAGAATTAATTGAAAATTGTGAATTAAGAAAGCTGCTATCAAAAGGGTATAAATATAGATTAAATAACAACAACGACAAAAATAAAATTTACAATTCGTTATATAATAACTTAAATGATTACTTTAGTAAGCTGATTAATAGTGAAAGCTCGAATATATCTAAGATAAAAATTTGGAAAGATTATATATTTGATAAAATTAAAAATAAAATGAAAATAACAAACAATTATAAAAGGAAAGATAAAATTAATAAAGATATGTATAAAGAACTTACTAAATTAAAGGATAACTATATAATAACAACTATTGATAAAGCTAGTAATAACTTTGTCTTCATATGCAAAAAGCTTTATTATGATATACTAGTGAAAGAGGTTAATTCTAATGATTTAAATGTAAATCCAGCATATGAACGTAGTGAGTTGAGTTTAGAATCAATTATTACAAGTCACTGTTCTATAATGGATAAAAAGGGTATAAAGGTTGAATTACATAAAAAATTACATAAAAATCCAATAAAACCTAGGTTCATATGTAGTGCGTTTAAATGTACATTAAAACCACTTTCTGTCTATATGAATAAAATACTTAAAGTAATTAAAAGCACACTTTAAAAAATATTGCAAGGTAATCGAAATTAATACTGGTATAAAACACTATTTCAGTATTAATTCTACAAAAGAATTTTTAGAACAGACAAAAGGAATAAATTTTCAAAATATAAATACGTACGATTTTAGTACGCTTTATACAAATCTAGATTTAGTAGATATTAAAGAAGCGTTAGTAAAATTAATTAACCTTATATTCGGAAAAAGATATACATATATATGTTATAATAATTATAACGCCTATCTAACAAAAATTAAACCATCAAATAAATATAAATATATGGATAAAATTGAATTAATAGAATCCTTAAATATTTTGATAAATCAAAATTATTTAAAAGTAGGGACATCTATATTTAGACAAGTAAAAGGTGTTCCGATGGGTGATAATAGTAGCCCAATTATAGCTGACTTGTTTTTAAGGCTTAATAGAATATGAATTTGCTCGTAAAAAGATAATTATATCCTTATCATTATCTTATTTCATATTTTTAAAATTATCTTTTTATTAAAAAAAAGATAATTTTAACGATATGAAATATTAATCAATGTTTCTATAAGTTCAATAGGTGAACTTATAATCCAGATTTAATTAATCCAGATTTAATTTTACAAATGATTTTATTGTAATTTTTGATAATTATTGTAATTTTATATTATTCTATTTCTCAAAATTTAAAATTTTAGGTTTCAAAATATTTATTTAAATTTTCTAATTACAATATTATTGCATATATTATAAAAAATATATAATAAAATGTACAATAAATTAAAATATTTTGAATAATTTATAAATTTCAATTATAAAATTAATAGCAGGTCCCTATGTACCCGGTGCTGATGAGTAAAAACAATAACGAAACGGTCTAGTTATCATTTTATCGATTATTTCGTGACCGCCACACTGATGATAAGCCACACGGAAAACTCAAATAGAAATAAAATTTGATATTATAAATTTAAAAAATTAAAAAATTAAATTAATTAAATTAATTTTCTACAAAAAGCAATTTTAGAGCAAGTAATAGAATGCAATACAAAATAAATGCACTTCCCGCAGTGCATTTTAGAGCATCAAACTTATTACATAAACGCTTACCCTAAAACGAATCATTTACCCGACAACGTTGTAAACGTCGTGATGGCCGCAAATAACACGAATCGTATTTGCAGTCTAGAATACTTACGGTTCAACCTTATCTTAATACAACAAGTCTCAAAAACTGAAACTCTATGTTTTAAACGACAGTCGACTTCAACGATTGTGGACATCACTTTTAGGTGTAAATGACGTACGAGTGGTTTAGTGGCCGAGCCCAATGCTAGCGAGTATCTCCGTTAGCTGTCTCGGAAAGCTAGCAATTTATAACTCATTTGAATAAATCTTAGAGCCTGCAAGCCATTCGCAACAAATAGAACACGCAATCAGTAGATTTCACGTTTGTAAGATCCATCTTGATCAGTCCTTTAAATCCACTTCAAAGTAAAAGCGATAATAAGACATGCAACCGGTAGTATCCACAAGTCCGTAAAAGCTTTAAATCCACTTTAAAGTATAAGCAATAAGTCCGATTGGCTATCGTAAGGTCTAAAGGCTCCGATCTGTGGCTGTTTTTAAAATTGATATGCTCGGTGGTGGCGCCCTCTTCGAATGCAAATGGGTGTCATGAAATGCTTGAGTTTAGACCAGCAGTAGAGAAAGCAAATGGCTCCTGAATAGCAATTTTTAGGTTAATTCGCATTCGAAATGCTAAACCCGAGAATTGCTGCATCTCATCTATTAGATTCTATTCGTTTTTACAATACTAGAGTAGTGCATACACATATAACACGGTGTGTGTGCTTAGTCAGATCAAACGAGGAAAGAACTCCACGAAAATAGAGGAGGAAACTACTAGATTGTTCTCGAAGGATTGCGGCGGTGTTTGAAAAATAATGCCGAACAGCGGACTTGCTTGCATATCGAGAGAGAGATGAATTCATGTTTTACATTTATACTTTCTCTATCTTCTGCGTTGTAAGACACTCGATCGTCGTGCATCAGCGGCGTCATCCCTGCGTGGGTAAGCGTCATCCCGGGCACTGGCACACCTCATTGCGATTTTCTATCTTCTATTTTAGAGCAAATGCTACTGCATAGTTGCATTGTGTGCAAAAAACACACGTATGCAGGCGTCAAATTATTAAATAAATAAATAAAGATTTTCTTAATACTAAATAAACATTCCCCGATGGGGGAGACAATAAGGAAGAAAAATTACAGAAAAGAAAAGTAGTCAATAGTAACATTACTTCACTAACTTCTTCAGGTCTCCTCCATGTTTATAGCTCTAGGGGAATCTGATCCCTAGAACCGATCCAGCACGCCGCCTTACGAGTGAACCACCCGGGGTCTGCCACCCCCCGAAGGATCCACTCGCGACGGACGATGTCAGGTAAGCGGGACACGAGTAGCTTCAAGAACATTAGTCTTTGCTCAGGGGGACGTCCTCTCGAGAAGAAGACTAACCCCGAAATAGCCCAGGTGCCCCAAAGGCGCACCTGAGTTACCTCCTTTAATGACAGATGTTGGGCCCGTTTCAGGGCCCATCTAGCTCTCTTCAGGATACGTTTAAGTCTATCCAGGTCAGACTTGGCCGACCAGTTCACGGTCACAGTGAACCCAAGGTATCTTACTCGACTAGTGAATGAGGGGATTTGGTCGTTGGGCATAATGGAGGATAAGGCAGAGATTGCTAATCTCTTAAGCTTTTTCCTCGTCGCAGGGGCGCCATGAAAAACTACCACCTGCGATTTGGCGGAGTTTACAATAAGATTGGACTGGGGAAGCTGGTCTTTTAATCTTAAAAAGAATTGGCTGATGTCGGAGACTACGTCTTTGCACCTACGTCCAGTAAATAGGGCTGTGGTATCATCAGCATATACCACAAGACGTTTTTCACGTTTGAAAATTTTGAAAAGTTGTATGGAGGCAGCAAGATATAAGATAGGAGAAAGTGGGGAGCCTTGAGGCACTCCTGTAATGGGGTAGAACTGACGCGCATCAGGGTCGTCTTCATAGTAGAACCGCTTGGTATACAGCAGTATCTCCACCCTGTTAACAATTCTCGCAGGCAACCCTAAGGACCTAAGAGAAGAGATAACGAAGGGAATGGAGATACGGTCAAATGCAGCCGAAAAGTCTAAGAAAACAGCCACAACTAATTGATGACGGTTCTCCCGACAGAACTGCTGCACCTCACATACTGCAGAATGTACCGAGCGCCCTTTAACGAACCCATGAAAACCAGGTGGGATTAAGTGATGCCTAGTTAAATGGTCGCGGATTCTACGCGCAAGCGCTTTTTCGTAGATCGAAACGAGGGAATTTTGTATCGAGATGGGCCGCAGGTCTTTTGGAGAGCGAACAGGATTTCTCTTATGGATAAAAATTCTCTTACTAATATTGATGCCTGCTACATCAGAAGGTGATGCTAAAAGCATGGTGACGGCCACTTCTCTCCTTTGATCGGCAGTCAGAAGCTGACAGACCCGAGAAGAGAGTGGAGCGATGGTTTTGGAGGTGCCCGGAAGAGGCCCCCAGGCGTTGAGAATCTCAGGAACTGAGACATCCCTACTCCTGAAGTCTCCCCAAGGCGGGATTGGTTGCGGTGATTGCGTGGCTCCATAATTATGTAGGGCTAGTGACTCTTCCAAAACTTTATCCAGACCGATACTGCCTATCCAACCAGAAGCTCTCTCCTTCCAAGAGACAGACTTCTCTTTCTTGAATATCTTCCAGAAGGAAGACCGGGCTGGATTAAGGGAAGCAATGCTAGCCCTATCCTTACCCAGCTGGAACCTATATCTAGTGCTCCAGTATTCTTTCGAGAGAACCTGACGCGCAGAAGCAGAGAGATTGGGTGAATGAAGCAGGTGTGCAAGGGTCTTGAGTTTTGTCGGAGTGGGGCAATAAATTCTACCTTTATAGGTAATTGATAAAATCCCGGTAGCTTGCGAAGAGAGGTAGGTATTAAATTCGGTCAGACTCTCATTCCCTATTCGGGGGAAGCGGCTGATAGCTGCCTGGAAGACTGCCACTCTGATTGGATCAAAGCAGAATCTCCGGCGAAGCAGCGTATCCTCCTCAATCCGCCAACGAATAAGGTCATGAGAGGTGGTCAGATGTTGACGCGACTGTTCAGTACAGAAGGGCTTAAGCAGCCACCTCTCATGAATCAGTAGAAGGTCGAGGAGTGAGTTTGTTGTTGAGCAATAAAAGGTGGGGGATGGTGGTTTGTGAATGAAGTACCGGTTCCTGGCTCTGCGGTGTGCAGCATTAATCCAACGACCAGTTCTGTCGTTGAAATCGCCTAGTATCATGTCGTAGCCGCTGTCAAGGATATTATCCAGGATGTCCCGATTCTTGTGAATCTCCCCTGGACGAATATAGACATTGGCCAGACTGAAGCGTTTACCGTTCTTACAGAGTGAAACTACCAAACAAGACAGGGCTGGACAAGAATAATTTAATAGGAGGGACGATCTTAAGGAGCATTTAACTAGGGTCAAGAGTCCTTGAGATGAAGAGGAGTGAGGCGGGGTTATATAAGGAGTAAAGTCTGAACAGATGTGCTTAGGGATAAATCGAGTAATGTCCTCGGGTCGACGGATAGACCGCGTCTCCTGAAGGACTATAACATCAGCATCTCGGCCTGAGAGAAGTCTAAGGGCAGAAGCTCCTCCCGAATTCCACTGAACGATGTTCAGCGAAAAAGGGTCACCGTTACCAGACATTGTGTTTAATCGGTTCACCCGGGATTACCACGCCCTCAGGACGTACTAGAAGTGGAGGGGTTTCCCCCAACACCACTAGACATCCTTTGGACCGGCACTTCCCCGGAGGGAATAGTATCTTCATTTTCCCTGGAAGTGAGCTTCCCTCTCATCATCTTCCCCACCTTGACAGGTGCAACCACCTTGACAGAGGATGATCTCTTCTTCGATACAGGTGTAGAGGTCGAAGTCGTTGTAGATCCTATACAGCTATTAAAGAAGGAAGAAAAATATAGGGATTGCTGCAAAAGTTGCTCCCTTATTTCTGTTAATTCCTTGGCCATTGTGCTTTGAATTGTTTTAATTATTTCGCCATCTGACATCATCCTGTCAGGAATCGCCGCAGCAGAAAATGATTTCTGTTGAAAAGTTTTCGGTTTAAATAAATCTCGGTATTCTCTGAAAATCCTACATTTGCGTGAAAAAGATGGATGAGGGCCCCCGCAGTTTATGCAGAAGGCCGAGTGTTCGCACCGGGAAGAATTCAACAAGGCCTGGCAATCATCGTCACCACATATTCCGCAGACCTTGGTTCCACTGCAGGAGGACTGCCAGTGACCCCATTGGTCACTGGCAGTCTATAGGTCTTATATTCTTCCAACATACCGGAAGAGATAAATGACACTTTGAGAGTGTTCTCATAAGTGCGAACTCTATTGAACAGTATACGATTATTGTATTTGTCTACAAAACCTCTCAAAAACTTCTTAAATAAATCCTCAGTTTTTGTGGGAGTCAAGGATGTAATGATTAACAGATTCCTTTCTTTAGGTATAGGAGAGAGAAGTTTCCCATTAACAAAACTATCAAATAAATCATTACTAACCTTTTTTGCAGTCTCATTGTTCGAACTTACCCCACCAATCTTAGAAATATCACCTTTTTTTCCAAAATCAGACGTTTTTTCATTCATTTTGCTTGAGCTGTTTACTTTCTTTGATCCTCCGGTAGCGCTACACATTTTTTTGTAATTAGTTAGCTTAACTGACAATTTATCTGTCATTTGCTGTTTGTGTGTTGTAGTAGCTCGTTCAGTAAACGAGTACACACGAAAAAATTCGAGCAAGCCGTATCAATAGCGGCATGTTCTGAAGTAAAATTAGCGCATTAAAGTTTTTTGAACATCAATTTGTGCGCATTCTTAGAGTAAGGATATGCTTGTTCGAAATATCTCATCAATTTTCCCATCATAGTTCATACTCCGTTAGAAACTCGTAAAATTTTTTAATCTATTAAAATTTATATCTAAAAATATTTTCAACTTATTTTCTTAAAAGAATTTAAACAATCCGTACACAACTCTAATTCACTAATATTAGAGTTGCGTATTGTTGTGATTTTATATTTCATGCCTGTTTTAAATTTATGCCTTTTATCTTCTACTAGCGTTTACATTATTTTTATTTTATTTTACAATCGAAAGTATATAAACTTGGTGATGATTTTAGGTATTCGCGAACAGACTTACTACTACTTAAGCGTTATCGAAATGTTGTTTGAATGTTTATTAATAAAATATATTAAAATAATAATATTTTTAGAAACGTTTCGCCATCGGAAAGGTTTGTTTCTGATGATAATGGTAGCAGAACCTAGCGAAATATAAAAGGCGCATAAATACTAAAGACCATACAAAGGTAGATCTATAATTTGCAGTTTTAGAACATGCCAGCTATTATTCAAATATTTACATGAAATTTTAAACCTGGAATATTTTATGCTGTTGATGATATCGATATATCATA
The DNA here is from genome assembly GCA_012934845.2 of Pomphorhynchus laevis. Lineage (NCBI taxonomy): Eukaryota > Metazoa > Acanthocephala > Palaeacanthocephala > Echinorhynchida > Pomphorhynchidae > Pomphorhynchus > Pomphorhynchus laevis. Next base: position 39,289 of record WNNJ02003563.1, on the reverse strand, counting down.
AACAAACTTATTGAACATAATTTAAATCTACCTGGCAATTATAATTTAGTTACAGCAGACGTTGTATTGCTTTATATCAATATTTCACAAAAGGATGGGTTAAACGTTTTTCTTAAATAAATTTCAGTCCATATATGCATTGTATTAGATACACACTATACCTGTGTAATTGCAGTTACAACAACTATCATTGATATTTAACGATACACGTTTGTTAGTCGTATTATAATAAGTAAGTAGTATTTACAAGTCGTATTACAAGTAAATTATGATCCATAACATTACAACATTTTCAATCTTTCTCATGACATTTAAAGATCTACAATTTTTATCAAGTCATTAGTGTTTTAAACATTGTTTCCTGGTTTAGTTGCCACCTAGTTTAGTTGACGAGACAGACGAAACATTCAAAGAGCCCTTTTTATCAACATTCAACCGAAGGCTACATTGTTTTAAGGCCTTCGCAGGATGAAACAATATTCAGAAAGATTTACCATCTTCATGTACAGTTTACGTGTTTAAGTGAATATGTCTTGAAATGCAAACTTTTTCATTCAGTTTTAAAACAGTTTATAACCAAAGAGCAATGAAAAATAATTTTTATTACAAGAACTTCGAAAGAGCTAAAGTTACATCTTCATTAAAATTACAAGTAGTAATAAAGTTTAAAATAAATGTGATTTTTAATTCATGTGCTAATCGACAATATCTTTTATTCTTGAAAACAAAATATCTTCTTCCTTCTTCAAAATTATTTAAAATACTTCAAATAATTATATCCATAATTTGAATCGGAATTAGACATTCTGAGGGAAGCAATTATTTTTGTATCTAAATGCCATTCTCGGAAAAATAAATTGAATATTTCTTCGATATTTCGTTCGTTAACCGCGGACATTTTCAAGAAGTATTGCGTGTTATATTATCTCAAAAATATTTTGTTTAGTTCACTTAAGAAAGTTTATGAGATAATATAACATGCAATACTTCTTAAAAATGTCCGCGGTTAACGAACGAAATATCGAAGAAATATTCAATTTCTTTTTTCCGAGAATGGCATTTAGACACAAAAATAATTATATCGATAACTCTCATAATCACCAAATTATAACGTCAGGGATGGTAAGCTGAACGAAAACAGAATAAAAACACAGCCTAATGATGTGCCGTTTCGTCACTGTCTAGACTCATCAGAACCGGATACCTCCACTGGATGCAGAGAGGACCGGAAGATGGCTTTGTAAACTAACAATGACTCATCAGTGTGATACGAATATCACACTGGGAGTTTAGACTCATCAGTACCGGATACCTCCACTACTGGATGCAGAGAAGACCGGTAATGAAATTACCGAAATTTATGAAATTAAAGAAATTATATCTATAATTTCGATAATTTCATAAACAGATTACAGGAATGATTCTGCAGCTGGTTTTCAATGCGAAAGTCACCTCGTGTGACATAGCAACTATTCATTACATAAATAAGAATCCATCAAAGGATCACCAGTCCAGAAAAATACCGTTTGGTAAATACCGAAGCGATCCAGGATCGCTACGGTATTTACCAAATATATATATATATATATATATATATATATATATATATATATATATATATATATATATATATATATATATATATATTGTAATAATCATCTTTGTGATGAACCCTTCTTAACTGTGGTGGAGGATCTCTGAACACTCTTAAAATCTGGACCCTACTGATGAAGCTCAATAAGCAGAAACCGGTCTAGGGATTTGATTGATGATGGACTGTGATGGTTTCCAATACCCAGTTTTGTCCGTTTCCCCCGTTTACTAATTAGTAACAACTATATATATATATATATATATATATATATATATATATATATATATATATATATATATATATATATATATATATCGAATATATATAGTAATTTAAACTCGAAGAATATATAATTTGAACTCGAAGAATATATCACAAGGCAGCTGAAACGACTGATGGTAGTTCACCCTACTGATGAGTGCTGCCGGCTACCATCAGCTCGTCTAAGAGTGATAAGGAAGTCTGCTCTACTTGTAATCGAACTCCGGTTTTCGGCAACATCTACAATTATGAAACTGAAGCTTATTAGCTCCCGGAGCACAGTTTAACACATCCAGATATAAAATTATAAAAATGTATCCTCCAAAGGATCCTGTGAGAAAGCAAGCAACGACAGTAAGTGAAATTCCTGCCGAATAAAATTAGGATGGTCCGGAAAGCACATGGTTAGTTTAAAGAGGCTATGCCAATGCTACCACGTTAGCAAATTCTCGGAAATGCCTATTTAATATATCACAAGGCAGCCGAAACGACTTATGGTTGTTCACCCTACTGATGAGTGCTGCCGGCTACCATCAGCTCATCTAGGAGTAATAAGGAAGTCTGCTCTACTTGTAATCTAACTCAGGTTTTTGGCAACATCTACAATTATGAAACTGAAGCTTATTAGCTCCCGGAGCACAGTTTAACACAACCAGATATAAAATTATAAAAATGTATCCTCCAAAGGATCCTGTGAAAAAGCAAGCAACGACGGCAAGTGAAATTCCTGCCGAATAAAATTAGGATGGTCCGGAAAGCACATGGTTAGTTTAAAGAGGCTATGCTTATGCTACCACGTTAGCAAATTCTCGGAAATGCCTATTTAATATATCACAAGGCAGCCGAAACGACTGATGGTTGTTCACCCTACTGATGAGTGCTGCCGGCTACCATCAGCTCGTCTAGGAGTGATAAGGAAGTCTGCTCTACTTGTAATCGAACTCCGGTTTTTGGCAACATCTACAATTATGAAACTGAAGCTTATTAGCTCCCGGAGCACAGTTTAACACATCCAGATATAAAATTATATATATATATATATATATATATATATATATATATATATATATATATATATATATATATATATATATATATATATCATTGTAAATTGTGGTTGAACCGCGCTCTGGGGTCATTCGAAGACTCACCAAATATTTTCAATGAAAGTGTTAAACCAGAATTATATATATATATATATATATATATATATATATATATATATATATATATATATATATATATATATATATATATATATAATTGTCGCAAAACTTGACAAGAAATGTAAAATGGTAGCCTTCGATAGAGATTAGAATTGTACTCAGGCTGATAATATATTGCATAGTGGGAAGTTTGTTACACTGGAAACATACCCCAATCTTATTATACAAAATTAGTTTAACCAAGCCCTCAATATATTATTTACTAAAGTCAAAATATATAATAATTTAAAAAGTCACGCACTGCTAATAATTATAGATCGGGCTTCCTATTTTTGCTACCTAAGGTTCATGATAATATATATATTCAGCTTTTGACCAAGGATAATCATATTACGAGATTTTTAATTTTTAGAAAATAAAAATTAAAATAAAAAATAAAAATGTGTAATGCATATTACGACCTTAAACGTTAAATATCTCATTAATAGACAATTGTGTTGGTAAAAATTCCCACTCATATTTGTTAAAGAATTGCAAGGTAGGGAATTTATTTGAAAAATTTTACAAATTTTCGGTCGGTCCTAGCGACCTTCTTCAGGCAAAAAATCAAAAATTCTTGATTTTTGATTTTTTTTGCCTGAAGAAGGTCGTTAGGAGCGACTGAAAATTTGTAAAATTTTTCAAATAAATTCCCTACCTTGCAATTCTTCAACTAATAGACAATTGTTCACATCATATAAAAAGTATATCAAGTAAACTCAAATTTTCAATTATGAACACTGATTTTTCCTATTATTTGAATCATCTGATAGGGCAGCCCCCTGTCAGATGCTGCTGGATGGCCCGTTGTAAGTTTAGTCTGAGTCAACTAAACTAGGTGGCGACACTGAAAAAGCAACGTTAAAAATTATGACTTAACAAAAGTTACATGTACTCAACCAGATAAGAGAAATACGTAAGTACTAATCATTTTAATTTTAGATCTTTCAAATGTAACAGAACAAATTGTAAATTTTGTGATGTAATAAATAATAATTGTATTATAAGTTATACGACAAACAAATGTTTTTCATTAAATATTAATAATAATTGTAACTGCAATACCGCAGGTGTAGTGTATCTAATACAATGTACATGTGGATTGCAATATATAGGAAAAACATATCAAATGTTAAAAACTAGGTTTAGGCAACACATATATAATATACAGCATAATAGTCAAACTATATTTCATAAACATATGAGATTAATAGGACATGATATTAAAAACTGTAAATTATTTATTTTAGAACATATTATCAAACAAAACATTTCAATATTAAATCAAAAACTAGTAGAAAAAGAAGATTTTTGGATTAAAACGCTTAATTCCATGTACCCATTAGGATTGAATGACGTGGTACAAGGAATTGGCAGAAGTAGTATAATACATAATAAACAACTATATTATAATAATCCGGTTAAACGCAAACCAAGAAGTCATGGTGATAAAAGGAATAGGAAAAATAGAGTTAAAAATATTAAAAAAGATATGTATATAAATAAACAATTAGAAATGTTAAAACAACTTTTAAGTGATAATAAGCTAAAAGATCTTTATGTAAATATAAGATAAAAATTTGGAAATTTTTATCTAAGATAAAAATTTGGAAAGATTATATATTTGATAAAATTAAAAATAAAATGAAAATAACAAACAATTATAAAAGGAAAGATAAAATTAATAAAGATATGTATAAAGAACTTACTAAATTAAAGGATAACTATATAATAACAACTATTGATAAAGCTAGTAATAACTTTGTCTTCATATGCAAAAAGCTTTATTATGATATACTAATGAAAGAGGTTAATTCTAATGATTTAAATGTAAATCCAACATATGAACGTAGTGAGTTGAGTTTAGAAACAATTATTACAAGTCACTGTTCTATAATGGATAAAAAGGGTATAAAGGTTGAATTAGATAATAAAACTATACCTATATTATATTGGAATCCAAAATTACATAAAAATCCAATAAAACCTAGGTTCATATGTAGTGCGTTTAAATGTACATTAAAACCACTTTCTGTCTATATGAATAAAATACTTAAAGTAATTAAAGCACATTTTAAAAAATATTGCAAGGTAATCGAAATTAATACTGGTATAAAACACTATTTCAGTATTAATTCTACAAAAGAATTTTTAGAACAGACAAAAGGAATAAATTTTCAAAATATAAATACATACGATTTTAGTACGCTTTATACAAATCTAGATTTAGTAGATATTAAAGAAGCGTTAGTAAAATTAATTAACCTTATATTCGGAAAAAGATATACATATATATGTTATAATAATTATAACGCCTATCTAACAAAAATTAAACCATCAAATAAATATAAATATATGGATAAAATTGAATTAATAGAATCCTTAAATATTTTGATAAATCAAAATTATTTAAAAGTAGGGACATCTATATTTAGACAAGTAAAAGGTGTTCCAATGGGTGGTAATAGTAGCCCAATTATAGCTGACTTGTTTTTAAGCTTTATAGAATATGAATTTGTTCATAACTGTGTAAAAACTAAATCTAAACAATATAAATATATGAAATATATGTTTCGATACATTGATGATATATGTGTATTTAATTCTAATAATTTTTATTCAATTAGTGAGCACATTTATCCAGAAAGCCTTATTCTTAACAAAACCAATATTGATGATAAAGAAGGTGTATATCTAGATATGAACATTAAATTAACATTAACTAAAACTACTATTAATTTATATCGTAAAGATGACATATTTAAATTTACAAGAAACATATTTTTGCATGAGCATTCATGCATACCATATAATAATTAAATATATATATAAAAATTGTATAGTTTGTGATGTTATAAATAATAATTGTATCGTAAGTAATACGACAAACAAATGTTTTTCATTAAATATTAATAATAATTGTAACTGCAATACCGCAGGTGTAGTGTATCTAATACAATGCACATGTGGATTGCAATATATAGGAAAAACATATCAAATGTTAAAAACTAGGTTTAGGCAACACATATATAATATACAGCATAATAGTCAAACTATATTTCATAAACATATGAGATTAATAGGACATGATATTAAAAACTGTAAATTATTTATTTTAGAACATATTATCGAAGAAATCATTTCAATATTAAATCAAAAACTATCAGAAAAAGAAGATTTTTGGATTAAAACGCTTAATTCCATGTACCCATTAGGATTGAATGACGTGGTACAAGGAATTGGCAGAAGTAGTATAATACATAATAAACAACTATATTATAATAATCCGGTTAACGCAAACCAAGAAGTCATGGTGATAAAAGGAATAGGAAAAATAGAGTTAAAAATATTAAAAAAGATATATATGAACAATTAGAAATATTAACACATATTTTAAGAGATAATAAACTAAAAGATCTTTATGTAAATATAAGAAGTTTGTCTAAAGATATCATATATTCAATAAATCAAAGATTAATTAACGACTATGATTGGCTAAGTTGTATAATAGACAGTTATTGTAATACAAAATACTATAATCATACAATAAATGTAAATAATAACAATAGAAAATATACATTAACCATAAACTTCATTAATAAATGTATAGATAACATAAATATAGGTAGACTTTAATATAACTCTAAAAATAAAGAAATAATAGGGTGTGTTATATAGTCAATAATCTTTAATTGACATGAGTACCTATAACTGTTTTTATAAACTGATTATTTTCTAGATTGATAAATAAAACCTCTTTGGTTTAGACTTCGTTTACATTACGACAATTTATTTATCAATTTGTTATGGAAAAGCTGTTGAAACCAGATGTGCTTACATTGTCAAAGGATTCGACGGATTCAGAAACACAGTGGAGGCATTGGAAAACTCGATTAAATGCGTTTCTTTCTTGTATTCCCGATCTTAGAGAAGTGCATAAAATGCCACTATTAACGAACCTGATCAGTGCAGATCTGTTTCGATACATCGAGTCTACCGAAATATTTGCAGATGCAATGCTTGCTCTAGAGGCTTTGTTCGTAAAGCCGCGCAATGTGGTGTTTCAATGACACGTTTTGTCAACGTACAAGCAAGCTTATCCACAAACCATCGATCAGTTTCTACATGAACTACTGCATTTAGCAAAATCATGTGATTTTGAGGATGTAAATGCACAGCGTTATCATGATGAGTACGTTCGCGATTCGTTTATTCGAGGGTTGGCTTCTTCGAGCATCCGTCAACGTTTATTGGAGCGGTCAAAGCTTTCGCTGGACGACGCTTATCAAGCTGCTCGATCGCTTAAACAGGCCGAATTACAAGCTAACTCGTACTCTTGTCAACCTGTGCAAATGATGGATCCTGTTAATGTTGCAGCTAGTAGTGAAAATATAACGGACGACTCTCCGGCAATTCAAGTTAATGCTACCCGTCAATCTTGTTTCTTCTGTGGAAATGCAAAACATCCTCGAGCCCAATGCCCGGCGCTAAAAGTTAAATGCCGATCGTGTCAAAAAGTCGGTCATTTTGCCAAAATGTGCATGCCCAGGAAGCGCAATTCGATTGACTTGAATTCAATAGAGATTGCTCAAATTTCACAGCTTTCTTCTACGGGTCTCAAGAACGCCATGGTTTCTATAATGGCTTACGGTATCAAAATGAATGCTCTGATAGATACTGGTAGCAGTTCAAATTTTATATCGTCAAACATGATAAAACGTTCAACTACTAAGTGTTACGAAATTGCTCGGATGGCATCGTCTTCTTTTCAAAGCGTTTTGAGGGCAACAGTTGCTCTCGATTTGGAGCTAATGGGCGAAAAATATTATGGTGTCAAGTGTTTTGTTCTAGACAACCTTTGTGCTGATGTAATTTTGGGCCATCCTTTTCTCAGGCGTTTCAAGCATCTTGTACTGGAGTTTGGAGGAATGCATGCACCAATTGTTATTAGGGCCCTGGAAGCAATGCATGTTGAACCATATCCGTTATTTGAACATAGGAGTATCGATATTCGTCCATTGCAAACAAAATCTTGTCGACGAACTCCTAGTCAGGACGCATTTATTAAATCAGAAATAAAGCGACTTCTCAAAAACGGCATCATAGAACCAAGTTCATCCCCCTGGAGGGCACAAGCACTCATTGTTACAAATTCTCAGGGAAAACAAAGAATGGTGATCGACTATTCACGGACGATCAATCGATTCACATTGCTCGACACATTTCCCTTGCCACGAACGGATGATTTAATAGACAAGCTTTCGAACTATCGAATATTCTCATGCGTGGATATGAAAGATGCCTACAATCAACTACCTATTTTACAATCCGAAAAAGAGTTCACCGCTTTCGAGGCTGCTGGAGACCTTTATCAATACAAACGAGTGCCTTTCGGGCTCACAAACGGTGTAGCAGTGTTCCAGCGCATCATGAATAGTTTAATTGACAGAGAAGCATTGTATGGTGTCTTTTCGTATCTCGACGACATTTTAATTGCAGGAAAGAATAGGGAAGAGCATAACGCAAACCTCCAGAAATTCTTAGCCATGGCAAGAAAATACCATCTAACATTAAACAAACAAAGAGTGTGTTCGCATCCGAGTCAATAAACGTTTTGGGACAGTGTATTGAGAACGGAATGATTAAGCCCGACCCACGACGAACTAGACCAATCTTCGAGCTCAAGAATCCGACGGATGCAACCGAACATTCCCATCTGCGGGGGTTGTTAACTTACTATTGTCGCTGGATACCTGGTTTTGCGCACCGCGTTCGAGATTTTGCTACAGAGACAAATTTTCCCATGGGTGAATCAGCAATGAAGAGCTTGAAGGATATAAAAGCAGCTTTAATGTGTGCCTGCCGTTCGTGTATAGATGAAAATTTACCGTTTGAAGTAGAGACAGATGCATCAAAAGTAGCGATAGCGGCTACCTTGAGCCAGCGCGGTAGACCAGTTGCTTTTTTTTCGCGAGTACTGTCCAAACATGAAAAGCGCAATCCAGCGATTGAATTAGAAGCTCTGGCAATAATTGAAGCTCTTAAGGAATGGCGTCACTACCTCATTGGACGTCCATTTCGAGTTATTACAGATCAAAGATCAGTTGCTTATATGATGTCTTCACATTCGAATAGGATAAAAAATGAAAAAATTGAACGCTGGCGATTAGAGTTATCCCAATTTCGCTTTGAGATCATTTATCGTCCCGGCGTTGACAACGTAGCAGCGGACGCTTTATCACGACTAGCATGCTCCGGCGTAACGACTTCTCAATCCGACTTAATAAAATTACACCGTTCACTATGTCATCCTAGTCAGACAAGATTGTGGCATTATGTCAGGGCGAAGAATTTGCCATTTTCTTTAAGTGATATACGGGAAGTTGTAAACTCTTGTTCAAAGTGTGCAAAGATAAAGCCGAGATTCTATCGTCCTCCCACCAGCGTCTTAATCAAATCACTTCAACCGTTTGAACGTTTGTCAATCGACTTCAAGGGTCCACTTCCCAGTAAAACAAACGCAAAATATATACTGACGGTCGTCGATGAGTTTTCAAGGTTTCCGTGGGCATTTCCGTGTTGCGATACTTCTGCCGAATCAGTTATAACATGCTTAAAGCAGCTTTTCTACCTTTTTGGGATGCCGAAATATTTGCACTCAGACCGAGGAAGCGCTTTTGTGTCCCGCGAATTCAAAGTGTTTACATCTTCACTTGGGATTGCTATAAGTCAAACTTCTTCTTACAATCCGCGGGGCAATGGCCAATGTGAGCGATTAAATGGAACGATATGGCGTGGAATTCAGTTATCGGTGTTGGATGCGAAATTACCAATACAGTCTTGGGCGTCAGTTTTGCCTTCTGTGCTGAACTCAATTCGGTGTTTGCTGTGTACATCTACCAACGCAACGCCTCATGAACGTATGTTCAAGTACGACCGAGGATCTTCAACAGGCCGTTCGCTACCAAGTTGGCTTTTAAATTTGGGGCCGGTTCTGGTTCGTTGTCGTAATAAAGGAGACAATGTGGTACAATAAGCACTGTTGCTAGAATCGAACCAGCACTACGCTAGAATACAACTAAAAAGTGGGCACATTTCCACGGTTTCAACGCGGGACTTAGCACCTTGCCCTGAAGATCAACTATCATTGTCGTGGTCCGGGCCAGAAGATGGAACGACATTAGCAGAGTCAAACAATACTAACCAAAAGGAATTCCTACATCCAACAACGACATCCATAAGCCAAGATCTTAACTTATCAAACTTTGAGGAAGCCTTCTCCCAAGCAATGGATGGAAATAGCAACGAAGAAGCTACATCAACCCAATCAAACTTGAATTTGGATAGGCAGACGATTACTACTCAAGTCAACCAATCTAACAACGAGGTACGAAGAAGTAAAAGACAGCGAGGTCAACCTGCTTATCTTTCAAACTATTATGTAGGGGAAGAATGTGGTATATAGTCAATAATCTCTAATTGACATGAGTATCTATAACTGTTTTTATAAACTGATTGTTTTCTAGATTGATAAATAAAACCTCTTTGGTTTAGACTTCGTTTACATTACGACATAGGGTCAGATTTAAGTAAATATATTCCTAAAATAAGGTATAAGCTGTTACCGCCATTAGGACGAAAAATTTGTAATTATAATAAAGAATTGAAATCAATATTCTATGATAATATTAGAAACATTTAGCATTATTATGTTTTGTTTAGTTTATAATTATATTAAATACGTAGACTCAGTTAGCTGATTTAATCATAGAAACTGAATGCGATTGCAAAAGTCTTAATTTTGATAAAATAAATGAAGATATATGCACTCATAATCTAAATTAATTACAAACAATGAATTAAGGAAAATGCTATCGAAAAGGTATAAATATAGATTTATTTTTTTTAATTTTTAAATCTCTCTATACAAGAAATGGTTTCCGCAAATGGGCCTGCAATTCAAGAAACTAATTTATGTTTAAATGTAATAAAAATTTTGGAAATATTTATTATCTTCTTAATCTTGCTGCGCGGAGGCATGTGGAACACAGAGCGTGCAATTTCAAAGCCAATATTGCGTTTAATTTTAATGGCTATATCGGCATATGCCCTGGTTGATATATTGGCTGTTTTGGTGGTAATTAGCTTTATTAGCGTTTCAGCTTCTTTACCGAGTCCTCCGGATGTCGAGAGAATTAGTGGCGAGAAGGAAGCGCGTTCAACCGCACCTACTCGTTCGGCAAATGTTCTTTTTACAACTCTCTTTGTATTTAAAAACCGAATCTGGTTCACGAGAGATATTCGATTAAGCATATATAGAAAAAACATTGACGTCAATGACGTCCGCTTAAATCGATTACCGTAAATACCAGAACAAACGATATCAAGTCGTGCATTCTGATCACGTGTAGTTGTGGTTCGTTCGAAAGCCGTGTCGTCAGGTACGGCGATTAGTTGTGGCTCGCATTCTACGCAGTGCGAAATTTTAACGAGATTTTGCGAGATAATGTTTCTAACAGCATCATGACGGATAGAAGGCAAGGCACTGTTCTTGCGCTATAGAGAACTGGCGATATTTACTGATGTGCCGCAAATGTAATTGTCGATTTTGAGGAAGAGATCGACATGACGATATCGAGCGTTTAGGGCGTCTTTAAATTCGTTTGCTGATAGATGAAACTCTTTATGGGCTAAAGGAATTGCACTTAGCAATTCCTTAGCCACGATGAGGCTCCATTACGGGCTGCGTGCGCGATCAGGTTATTCGTTGTTGGTGTATCTGGAATGAATAGCCCGAAAATATGATCTTGATGTGCTTGAACTCTAAGTTGTATCATTGCACGCAGCGTCATTATTTGTTTGTCTCTCAGGTCGTCACCAAAGAGGTCGGAATCGTAAGTTGAGACAAGCACCTGCGAGGATAATCGTTCCAATTTTGATGTAAATCCAGAGTGATTCCCAAACCACCTAATTTTAATGGAGAGCACATCATCGCTATCTAATCGTCATTTAGGTTCCACATATCGAATCTAGGGTGTAACTTTTAAGTAAGTGTATTCATCAGATCAGTCCATGCAGTCTCAGAACACTCATATGTGCGCATTATATTCGTCCACTTATATTATACAGTGTGAATTAGTCCAGCAAAAGCAACGTGCGGATCAGCGTTAGCTACAATAAACAGACGTTTGAGCATCAAAATACAATTTGCTGACAGTTCTGCTACGGATATGTTTTCAAATTCACTAGATCCAACGGGCGTGCCGAGTATTTTAATGCCATCGATGGATATTTTGATCTTAGGGTCAGGAAATTCAAATTCGTTGATATAACGGTATAACAACATATGGAACTTCTTCGCATTAACATAGTAAAGGTATTTAGGACCTTCTGTGTGAAGCACTATCCACACATCCTTTAACGTGTCAATGGTTCCTAAAGAGTTGGAGTCATCAGCATACCACTTTTGGAATACAGAAGTTATTCTTCGCTGGATCAATGCGATAAGTGGTAGGGAGTTTAGGGCGAAGCCCGCCATTGCGAAAAGATCGCCTTAAGTAAATCCTTCAGTATAGAACATATTTTGGGAATCTACTGCTAGTTGCGCTATAGTTGAGTAGATGTTGCGAAAGGAACCGCATAGCGACGGGCACACGTATTTAATGTTGTGTAGCGCCACAGATCGATTTGTCTTATTGAAAGCATTGTTCACGTCAATCGTCAATATGCAGTGGTCGTTTTGTCGATAAAACTCTTTCTTTAACGAGCATATCGCATCTTCTATTCTGCCTCTTTGCGAAGCCCTCAATTGTGTGAATCCAGCGACGTATTGTATGTCATTGCGTGTGAAATCCAAAATTGTCTGCTTATGATACGTCTCACGGTGTTGCAAATTCCGGTTGGGCGAATTCCACCGGATTTATTTTCCAGCGCAACTAGACGGCATGCAGTGAAAGCATTTAGAGTACCAGGGCTATTTTTTCTGTCGCAATGTATACTGCAAAGTTGACGAGTGCCTTAGCAAGCTTCACAGATTGATGCCCAAAATCTGTAAGCATGCGAAGCCACACTCAAAAGTCTAGACCTGAAGATCCAGAGCTCCCTTAATCTTCTTACTAGATCTAAAATTAAGATCTAGTAAGAAGATCTTAGATCATCTTTTATGCACTGGATAATCTCTAGATCATCCAATGCATAAAAGCGACATGCGTGATGAGATTTGGAGCCAGGAAATGGTAACGACAAAATAGCGTCTTCCTCTGGATGCTTTGCAGCAGGGTGTAGCTCCTAGAGAATCGACAAAACTGTTGCGTTATCAATAATATCGTCTGGTCGTAGGGTATGTATCTCAAATTTTTCATCGAGAATAGCTGTGCAACATCGAGAAGAGCAGCATCGAGAACACTGATGCTGCCCTACTTCAGTAGATTTTGATACTATTTAACCCAGTCAATAAGCTTCTGTGGACGACGAAGTTCGAGATTTCTTTGTAGATAACACGCTTCTCAGTAAAGAACATCGAAATCGTTGTTTCGCAAATCGATTAATCTGCGTTCAAGAGTCTAATGAATAAGTGTGACTTTTCGTGTAGGTATTCTTTGTAATACTAGTTAAAAGAAAATGCAAACATTTCGAAGTAACGAATGTGTATCGGATTTTGATAGTCGATTTCAGTCGATTTCTGATAAAAGTCGGTTATAATCTCAACAATCTTGTTGCTTGCAGAGCATCGTGGGATAGTCATAAGATTAGGTCGCCAGTAGATAACAGCTTCAAACAAATCATCGGCTGTTTCGATATTTCTGTTTGGATGATGAGTAACTAGATTGGAGTTAGGTTGATTCTTTGACCTTAATTAGTTAGCATAGCGAGACTGATCAAACTGCGTTAAAGGCAGGTCGAATACTCGTCAATTCGTGTTTTTCTGATATGTCATGTATATCTACTTGCCATGATTCATTAGAACAAGATAATGCGGAGCAGTTCGTGCATGGTTTTTTGGCCTTCACGCATTTACAGCTCTTGCACTTAGAAAATTGACCATTGCAGGCGCAACATTTGAAAGAAGAATATGTTACACCGCGTGGCATTCAGTCCAAGCTCCGAACGCAATTTACGAAACTGTGATACCCTCTTGTGTGTTATTTCTCTCTCAAATGTAAGTATTTATTAGAATCAAAACAATTTTTAACCAGTCTCAATAAACATTAATAATAATATTAATCTTGATGGACAAGATTTTTCAAGAGCGAATTGAGCGGAGCTGTAATCTGAAACTGAAATTGTTTATTTTATATCTTTATTTTTCAACCCAAAACATATGTTATTATATATGCTATTATATATGTTATTATATGTAAATATATGTTATTATAACATATATGTTATAACAACTATAACGCATATCTAACATAGATTCTTTTTTTTAAATAAAAAAATATTTATTGTAAATCAAATAAACACAAGATTTTCAAAGTCCCCTAATGGGCAACAGTAGAACAATACCTAACGGGTCACAATTGAAATAAAAAATAATATATCAAATTTGAACATCCTGGCACGACAGTGTATCTTGAATTTTAAGAACATCTATCGTATCACCAATAAAATTTTCCATTGCAATTCCTGCAAACCTTCCAGTTCTCGACCTCGCATTTCGCAATGCGACTGAAGCCGACCTAGCCATTAGAAAACCAATGTCAACTCTAAGGTCTTCAATGCAACGATTGTAGGGTCGTTTAGATTTTTTAGCTTCCAATTTCGCCATCCGCTTCAGAACTAGCTGAGCCTCATTACCCATAGCACCGTTACACGCTATTACGAACGGGTAAAAATTTGCGTCTTTAAACTTGGCAACACGTTCGCTATACTTGGCCATTTTCCTTTGTGTGTGGTAATTGAAGTGGTTATCCGGATTATTCGAACGATACGATTGGGCTAGGTGGTTGAATGTACAAATGTCCAGTAAGGACCGCTCTAATGTATCACCGAATAAACCGTTGCATTCAATGTCGAGTCTTGCGTCCATATCCCGTGATGTTGTAGGTCGCTCGAATTCGACATTTTCAGGCAGTGTTCGTAATACAGGCTCAATCGCGACAGACGACGTCACTTGGGTTAATCTCGATGCAACAAAATTGCGAACAGCATTATGCCTTATTGTTGGCAGACCTCCAACTTGACACGCAAGGCAATGTCTGAGATCAAAACAGTTACCGCAGGTACAATTTTGTGGTGCGTTAGGAGGTGGCCAGCCATATCTTATAGCAAGTGCGTCTTGAAATTGACGTTTACTCAAATATCGTTTGTAACTCACTATTGGTTTTGCCGATAGCCAAGTTGATGTTCCGGGACGTGATAAATAGCTTAAGGTGGAGGTAAAAGATGTTCGTAAAGTTGAGGCAGTATCCCGCCTCTCTTTCCACAATACATTATTTTCTTCTTTTAGAGATACGGCGATTTTCTTTTGTGTCTTTTAATGCGTTTCCTGTAATATGTTCTAGTAGTGGATTACATATTAGTCTTGAGTTTCGAAATTTTCTCTCTGATTCATCATTAGGATCATCAATCCCAAGGCCTCCAAATCGTTTTGGCAACAATAACATATTGACATATTCATCATCCGTTATTAAACCTGTTATTGCTAGAATAAGCTGTTTCAACAGTGAATCAGACAGTTTGGCGTATGAATTTAGACTCCCTTACATGTTCTTTGAACATATGTCCACATATACTGGAGGGACTGAGTCAGGGCCACATACGCAATATGAGGATTCAGTTTAGCAACATCTGTAAGGTTGGATACTAGGTCAGCCCAACGCCTAACTTTTTCAGTAATAAACTCGTCTACAAAAGATTGTGTTCCAATAACCGATCCCAAAATTCGTTTTCCATTTGTGACTATTTTAACTCCGCATCCTTGAAATACAGTTCCAGAAGAAGCTAAATTTTGTTCATGTACTACTACTTGACATTTTTGCTCATTAAGTATAAATCCATACTTGTGTGCATTTTGTCTTAGGAAGTTCCAAACCTTAACCAAGCTCTCAACCTTTCCTACACAATTCGCATCGTCCGCGTACCATCTGTGAGATGCATCTGGCACTAAAGATTGAATCCGTTTTATTAGAGGTAAAGAAGCTGCGGCAAAGGCAAACATTGAGAGTGGGTCACCTTGTGTGAACCCTTCTTTCGCATAGATAATATCACCATCGACACACAATGAAGTTGGGTCAGTGTAGAGATTTGCCATAAGTGTTGACATAGATGGGCACACAAACTCTATATTTTTCAGCGCTAGATTTCTATTTATACAGTTGAATGCGTTTGATGAATCTACTTGCAGAATCGCAGCATATTGAGATTGTCTAAATTGCTCAGCAACTGAGTGAACTGCGGCTTCCACCCCACAACGCTGACCTGCACATAGCTGTTCAAAACCTGCTACTGATTGTAAATCTTCTTGTATAATATCGCATAAAACTTTAACTATGATTCTCCTTTCGACGATTCCGATTCCAATAGGTCGAACCCCAGGATTTTTGTCAAGATGAATGAGACGACAAGCCGTAAAAGCATTGAGAGAGCCAGATGGCAGTAATGAGGTAGCGATTGCGAGTGCTAAACTAGCTAAAGATTCTGCTAATTTAATCGAACTATGACCAAATGACTCTAGCATGCTACACCAATTATGTGCGTCCATGCCTGAGGGGCCTGCAGTTCCTTGTGTGCGACGTGCAGCGGAAATGATATTACTTGCAGAAATATATTGAAACCTGATTGGATGATTGACGGATCCAGGAACGGGACCTTTTAATATCGAGTCTGAATAAACTTCTCTTGAATTAGGATGTAGTTGTTTGAGTTTTTCCATCACCGTTATTCCACCTATGTAATCCCCCAAAGATAGAATCTTCATTTCAGCTTCAGGGTTTTCAAGTATTCGCATCGCTGTTCCAATCTTGCCCTGCTGCATTAATCTACAAAACCTGTCAGTCCATTTTGCAGTAGAACATAGATTCTATAATAATAACAATAAAAATAAAATTTACAATTCGTTATATAATGACTTAAAAGCTATCTTTGATAAGCTGATAAATAGTGAAAACTTAAATAATTCAAAAATTAAAATTTGGAAAACTTATATATGAGATAAAATTAGAGAGAATATGAAAAAAAAACAAACAATTATAAAAGGAAAGATAAAATTAATAAAGATATGTATAAAGAACTTACTAAATTAAAGGTAACTATATAATAACAACTATTGATAAAGCTAGTAATAACTTTGTCTTCATATGCAAAAGCTTTTTATGATATACTAATGAAAGAGGTTAATTCTAATGATTTAAATGTAAATCCAACATATGAACGTAGAGTTGAGTTTAGAAACAATTATTACAAGTCACTGTTCTATAATGGATAAAAAGGGTATAAAGGTTGAATTAGATAATAAAACTATACCTATATTATATTGGAATCCAAAATTACATAAAAATCCAATAAAACCTAGGTTCATATGTAGTGCGTTTAAATGTACATTAAAACCACTTTTGTCTATATGAATAAAATACTTAAAGTAATTAAAGCACATTTTAAAAAATATTGCAAGGTAATCGAAATTAATACTGGTATAAAACACTATTTCAGTATTAATTCTACAAAAGAATTTTTAGAACAGACAAAAGGAATAAATTTTCAAAATATAAATACATACGATTTTAGTACGCTTTATACAAATCTAGATTTAGTAGATATTAAAGAACGTTAGTAAAATTAATTAACCTTATATTCGGAAAAAAATATATACATATATATGTTATAATAATTATAACGCCTATCTAACAAAAATTAAACATCAAATAAATATAAATATATGGATAAAATTGAATTAATAGAATCCTTAAATATTTTGATAAATCAAAATTATTTAAAAGTAGGGACATCTATATTTAGACAAGTAAAAGGTGTTCCAATGGGTGGTAATAGTAGCCCAATTATAGCTGACTTGTTTTTAAGCTTTATAGAATATGAATTTGTTCATAACTGTGTAAAAACTAAATCTAAACAATATAAATATATGAAATATATGTTTCGATATATTGATGATATATGTGTATTTAATTCTAATAATTTTTATTCAATTAGTGATTTATCCAGAAAGCCTTATTCTTAACAAAACCAATATTAATGATAAAGAAGGTGTATATCTAGATATGAACATTAAATTAACATTAACTAAAACTACTATTAATTTATATCGTAAAGATGACATATTTAAATTTACAAGAAACATATTTTTGCATGAGCATTCATGCATACCATATAATAATTAAATATATATATAAAAATTGTATAGTTTGTGATGTTATAAATAATAATTGTATCGTAAGTAATACGACAAACAAATGTTTTTCATTAAATATTAATAATAATTGTAACTGCAATACCGCAGGTGTAGTGTATCTAATACAATGCACATGTGGATTGCAATATATAGGAAAAACATATCAAATGTTAAAAACTAGGTTTAGGCAACACATATATAATATACAGCAAAATAGTCAAACTATATTTCATAAACATATGAGATTAATATGACATGATATTAAAAACTGTAAATTATTTATTTTAGAACATATTATCGAAGAAATCATTTCAATATTAAATCAAAAACTATCAGAAAAAGAAGATTTTTGGATTAAAACGCTTAATTCCATGTACCCATTAGGATTGAATGACGTGATACAAGGAATTGGCAGAAGTAGCATAGTACATAATAAACAACTATATTATAAAAATCCGATTAACGCAAACCAAGAAGTCATGGTGATAAAAGGAATAGGAAAAATAGAGTTAAAAATATTAAAAAAGATATGTATATAAATGAACAATTAGAAATATTAAAACAACTTTTAAGAGATAATAAGCTGAAAGATCTTTATGCAAATATAAGAAGTTTTTCTAAAGATATCATATGTTCAATAAATCAAAAATTAATTAACGACTATGATAGGCTAAGTTGTATAATAGACAGTTATTGTAATACAAAATACTATAATCATACAATAAATGTAAATAATAACAATAGAAAATATACATTAACCATAAACTTCATTAATAAATGTATAGATAACATAAATATAGCCGGACTTTTAAATAATTCTAAAAGTAAAGAAATAATAGGGTCAGATTTAAGTAAATATAATCTTACCCTTCGTCATGGAATGTTTAAGTTAGTTCTCGCTGGCTTGTACTTGTGATGATGTATTGTGTATTCGATTTATTGTGTATTCGATTTATTCGTTGCCAATTAATAATAATTAATAACGTCTAATGTTCTTTGAAGATCTGTCGTTGAAAGATGTGATAAGAGAGAATTTGATGAAGAGCATTTTAGAGAACCTACACCTTTCCAAAATTGTAAACCGCGAGAACTACCTAATTTATTTTCCGCGTACTTGCGTTTTGCTTTAACAACTTCTATCGATAGTTTTTTAGAAACTCTATTGGATATATCTACGTTATTTTTATTATGATCGACTTGAATCTGCAGTTATCATGATTAGAATAATATTGGAATAACAATTATAATTTTTTAACGATAAATCAATTTATTTAATAAAACATAAAGAAAGAGAAGAGAAAAATTTGAACAAAATTTTTTCAATAAAGATCTGCAAAATCTTTTCCATGTTTATTCCAGAGTCCTAGCGTAGACCGGAAAATTAAAGGTTGAACGACTGGCTCGAACACACATAGACATCGCTTTCGCTAGTGCAAAACTTATTTGGCATCTTAAATGTTTGATAGTTTCGTTGTAATTCCCCGATAGTCTCGCTATTTGTTTAAGAACACATTGGGTTGATACACCAAGTGCACCATTTGCTGCAATCACAATCGGGTAAAAAGTTGCCCGTTCATAAAGTGCAATTCTCTCTCCATATTTACTTATTTTCCTCGATTCATAGTAATTAAATGGGTTTCTTATTCGGTCAGATGAGTACGACTGAGCTAAGTGACTGAAAATACAAATGTCCATTAAGGACCGCTCCGACAGATCACCATATAAACCATGACAGGCAACATCCACCCTTGCATTCTTATCCGTTGATGTAGCGGGATTGTCGAAAGCAACCTCATCACTCAAAGGTATCAAATGTGGCTCCACCGAAACAGAACGACATACTTTTGGTCAAAGCTGTGGTGTTGAAGCGGCCATTCATTCTGTAAGGCATATTTATAACGAGAATGAAGAATTTGGCATTTTGCAATTAGATGCAAGTAATGCTTTTTATAACGTAAATCGAAAGCTCGCCCTGGTAAATATTGAGAAGGTTTGCCCTTCATTGACAATTGTTTTAAGAAATATTTATAGTTGCTCTGCGAGTTTGTCTGTAGACGGAGATTTTCTCTACTCAAATGAGGGATTTACACAGGATGATCTACTCTCAATGATTGCGTATGCTGCATAATCTCTGTCATTAATTCAACGGCTTTTAGCTGCCGCTCCAGACGTTAGTCATAGATGGTTCGCGGATAATGGGATATGCGTTGGCAATGTAAATGATTTATTAAAAGTAAGGAACCTATTAAGTAAGATTGTACCATATTTCGGCTTCCATTTAAATGAAAATAAATGCAAATTACTAGTTATCGAAGATAATATATGTAATGCGGATAGAATTTTTAAGGGAACGGGATTAGAAATAAAAGATCATGGTCTTCAAATTTTGGGGTCTGCAATTGGTGAGGAGGATTTTGTGTCGAATTTTTTACACATAAAAGTTGAAAATTTGGAGTTTATTTTGTCAAGATTAACTCTCGCAGCGAATGAATTTCCGCAGGAAGCCTACACAGCTCTCACACAAGCGCTTCAGTGTAAATGGAATCATGTACAACGTACATGTAAAGTTAAGGGAGATGAATTCCTTTGTCTTTCCGAAAAATTACGAACAGAAGTCTTACCAGTCATAACAGGAATCAATCAAATGAGTAATAATGAGTTTCGCACTGTGACAATGCCACTTCGTTTCGGTGATCTAGTAGTGATTGACCCAAAATTAAATCCTAATAGAAATTATGACGATTCTATTCGAATATGTACACCCTTGTTAAATGGATTAAATGGAATTGATTTATTGGAAGAGTAAATAAAAATAAGAAAGCAAATAAGACAAGATAAAGATAAGACAACATCGTTTATGGGAGGACGTAAGAAAACAACTAAGACCGACACCAACTATGGACAACTGCAAGTACAGTGCTCGATACACGACTGCAGCGTCTGGACAACAATCACCTGCGACAAGAATAAGGCTAAAGAAGACTTCGTATGTAGTTTTTGTGCCAACAAACTAATATGCAACCTTTCCCATAAGCACATATCAACATCCAACACGTCAACTCAAACTGCCCCCGTCGTTTCTAATGTCCTTTCTCCACCCACCGACCCTGCCTACATATACACTTCCCATTCCATGTCATCTTCACTCCCCGACACCCCGTCCCGTCCTTCCCGTCTCGTTTCTCAATAACTTGCATCCATCAATCAAAATCACCTCCACCAACCTCTATGATCCTTCCACTCCTAACTTTTACTCACATCGCTTGCCACCCTATTTATTATCATTATCCTCTATGTCTCCGGACGTCGAACTAATTCCCTCCAAATCATCAACTGCCAGCTGTTCTATCGTGATCTTACCCACTCACGTCAGTCGTCCTTCTTTACGGAAACGCTTTCCTTCTCGCGATCGTTGCGTCATCGTCACTAATATCACTCCTTCCAACTCCCTATCTCCACAAACACGTCTCGACCACGATGTTTCCGCCTTCAGATCCATCCTCTCGTCTATTGTTCCTGAGGGTAAACCATCCTTTTTAAGGACATTACTCCTGTAGCATTTTATCCGTCTAAACAAATATTCTCATTCTAATCCTTCCCATGATATGTCATGTATATCTACTTGCCATGATTCATTAGAGCAAGATAATGCGGAGCAGTTCGTGCATGGTTTTTTAGCCTTCACGCATTTACAGCTCTTTTACTTAGAAAATTGACCATTGCAGGCGCAACATTTGAAAGAAGAATATGTTACACCGCGTGGCATTCAGTCCAAGCTCCGAACGCAATTTACGAAGCTGCGATACCCTCTTGTGTGTTATTTCACTCTCAAATGTAAGTATTTATTAGAATCAAAACAATTTTTAACCAGTCTCAATAAACATTAATAATAATATTAATCTTGATGGACAAGATTTTTCAAGAGCGAATTGAGCGGAGCTGTAATCTGAAACTGAAATTGTGTATTTTATATCTTTATTTTTCAACCCAAAACATATGTTATTATATATGCTATTATATATGTTATTATATATGTTATTATATATGTTATTATATATGTTATTATATGTAAATATATGTTATTATAACATATATGTTATAACAACTATAACGCATATCTAACATAGATTCTATAATAATAACAATAAAAATAAAATTTACAATTCGTTATATAATGACTTAAAAGCTATCTTTGATAAGCTGATAAATAGTGAAAACTTAAATACATCAAAAATTAAAATTTGGAAAACTTATATATGAGATAAAATTAGAGAGAATATGAAAATAACAAACAATTATAAAAGGAAAGATCAAATAAATAAAGATATGTATACCGAACTGACCAAATTAAAGCATAACTATATAATGACAACTATTGATAAAGCTATTAATAACTTTGTCTTCGTATGCAAGAAGCTTTTTTATGATATGCTAATGAAAGAGGTTAATTCTAACGATTTAAATGTAAATCCAACATATGAACGTAGGGAGTTGAGTTTAGAAACAATTATTACAAATCATTGTTCTATAATAGATAAAAAGTGTATAAAGGTTAAATCAGATAATGAAACTACACCCATATTATATTGGAATCCAAAATTACATAAAAATCCAATCAAACCTAGGTTCATATGTAGTGCGTTTAAATGTACATTAAAACCACTTTCTGTCTATATGAATAAAATACTTAAAGTAATTAAAGCACATTTTAAAAAATATTGCAAGGTAATCGAAATTAATACTGGTATAAAACACTATTTCAGTATTAATTCAACAACAAAAATTAGAACAGACAAAAAGAATAAACTTTCAAAATATAAATACATACGATTTTAGTACGCTTTATACAAATCTAGATTTAGTAGATATTAAAGAAGCGTTAGTAAAATTAATTAATCTTATATTCGGAAAAAGATATACATATATATGTTATAATAATTATAACGCCTATCTAACAAAAATTAAACCATCAAATAAATATAAATATATGGATAAAATTGAATTAATAGAATCCTTAAATATTTTGATAAATCAAAATTATTTAAAAGTAGGGACATCTATATTTAGACAAGTAAAAGGTGTTTCAATGGGTGGTAATAGTAGCCCAATTATAGCTGACTTGTTTTTAAGCTTTATAGAATATGAATTTGTTCATAACTGTGTAAAAACTAAATCTAAACAATATAAATATATGAAATATATGTTTCGATACATTGATGATATATGTGTATTTAATTCTAATAATTTTTATTCAATTAGTGAACAAATTTATCCAGAAAGCCTTTTTCTTAAAAAACCCAATATTAATGATAAAAAAGGTGTATATCTATATATGAACATTAAATTAACATTAACTAAAACTACTATTAATTTATATCGTAAAGATGACATATTTAAATTTACAAGAAACATATTTTTGCATGAGCATTCATGCATACCATATAATATAAAATATAATACATTAAATAATGAAATTTTAAGAATTGCAACAATATGTAATGATATTGGCTTTCTTCAAAATCATTTAAATAATTTAATAGATACATATTTTAAACTAGGTTACTATAAAAATAACATCAAGCAGAAAATAGTTAAATATATAAATCAACACAATAATATAAAGAATAAATTTAAACTCTTAAGTGGCAAATTTTTATGGATGGATAATAAATAATATACTTTGTATTAGAATAAGATACTATATAATCAAATTTAATCAGAAAAATACGTCTTTAGCACGTATTTGGCTCCGCTGCTACGTTGGGTAGAGGAGTTAGGGGCCGAAACTTGATAGCATAGCAGTTACTCATATTATATAAGGAATCAAATCAGCTAACTGAGTCTACGTATTTAATATAATTATAAAATAAACAAAACATAATAGTGCTAAATCAAAATTTAATAATTAAATAATAAAATTAATAATTGTTAATTAATTAAAATTAATAATTATTATTGTATAGTTATTACAAATAACTATTTGTAATAACTATATATTTGTGACTGATATTACTTCCTTGTATTTCTAGATAGTCAAATAAAGATTATAGACTTGTCATTTATTACAGTTTATTTAACTATTGTTGGAATCTCAGACAGCCATGGATAAGCTTTTTAAACTAGATAAATTTACAACGCCAGTCAACACAGCTGAATCGGAAATCTCGTGGACACATTGTAAACGGTGTTTCGAAAAGTATCTGTCAAAGGTTCCCGACTTAGAAGAAAACGATAAGCTGTATGTTTTGATCAATCACGTTGCTCCTAATGTATACAGTTACATTTCGACAATCAATAATTAAGCTCTTGCTCTCAGACGGCTCGACGACTAATACTTGAAGCTAAGGATCGACGTATTCGCACGTTTTTAGCTTAGCACGTGTAAACAGTTACAGAATCAGTCGATAGACGATTTCGTCCGAGCGTTAGATCAACTTGCAAAGTATTGCGAATTCAAAGAGGTCAATGCAAACGAGCATCGCTGCTTGTGCGTCCGCGACGCTTTTATTTCAGGACTAAGTTCACGTGCGATTAGACAACAATTGCTTGAAGTGCCTCAACTCGCATTGCTGGCGGCGGTTGAAAGGGCCAGAACGCTTGAATCGGCTCAGCTGAACGCGGAAGCATACCGAATAACATATATTCATGTGTCAGCAGTCTCCGACCAAATTGTCGCGGGAGAGGCTTCGTCACCCTGTGCCGCAGTCTCGTATTTAAAATCGGCATGCTTCTTCTATGGTCGTGAGAGACACCCACGAAGTTAATGTCCTGCCAGGCTTGCACACTGTCTTAAATAATGGCATGTCATCAATTGGGACTCCAACCGGCCAATCGCCAATTAACAGCGTTCGAAGCTAATGGAGCATTATATCAGTTTAAACGACTTCTTTTTGGACTTATGAATGCTCCAGCTGTGTATGAAGGCTGACAATGAATAGTCATTGTCAGCCTTCGATTCCGTGCGGTCTTGATACCCTCGTAAATGGTTCACCAACGCCGTCACTTTATGATCAGATGAACATCTTGGACAAGATCACGATGTCACTTCGTGGGGACGAGACAGATACAGATAACGTTTCAACGTCAGAGTCTCATCGTATAGATCGCAGCACTACCCGTTCTTAAGACGTCAGAGTCAGCAGGTATGGCAGAGAGATGAAAACACCCAAATACTTACAAGACTACGATCGAAGTTCTTAAGAGAAGCCTGGGAGAATGTCATATAAGGAAATAATTATATTTGTAATAACTATATATTTGTGACTGATATTACTTCCTTGTATTTCTCGATAGTTAAATAGAGATTATAGACTTGTCATTTACTACACTGATGATCTCTAATCCTTATTCTGATACAACGTCTCTTATTTATTAGTCAATTCATAAAAATGACTTTTATTTTAAATTTCAATTTTTTATTTTAATTTGATATAAATTATAAAAAATCTTGTAACAATTAGTCAATATCGATAGTTGCAAACCGCGGCTAGTGGTTGATTATGCCACAACTATCAACAAGTTCACTCTGCTCGACGCTTACCCCCTACCGCGAATCGATACTATATTAATTGCGTATTTTTCGAGCAAACTTGATATTCGTTCTGTCATCTTTATTAATTTATTACGGCTATAAAAACGATCACGCCTTCATTTGACATATTCGGTTTTTGCTAACAAGTGAGAAGCATTTTTATCTACTTTAGTATCCTGTAATATCACATATTTGGGTGGGTTCTTGTGACAATGTTTAGCTGGATAACAATTGAAAAAATAACTAAACATGTGATATTTAATTTATAAATATCAAAATTTAAAAATATAAAATTTATCAAATATAAAATTTTCAAATTTATCACAATATTTTTATCAATTTTTAATAAAACATGCTGATGAAAATTGGGCCGCTAGATGTCAGTTGATTAAGAATAAACTGACATCTATTGCCAATAAGCCTTTTCATGGACAGGCCTAGGCAACGTATGTTCGACATTTGTCAATCAGCGGCTAAATAATTGACCAGCTTTCATCAGCCGTAGAGATAGTCTTTTCATAAACTATCTCAGATCCCTCCGATGACTCCAATGGCGGATTAGACAATTAACGAAAAGGCGGAAGCGAGTCTCGGATACACCTGTTTCCTTGGAGTAGCGATGCTGGATCATCAAAGGATATTGGGTACGGGAGATAGCCGAACAAACAAAATCACTCAATGACTCGAACAGTAGATCGGACAATGGACGAAAAGGCGGAAGAGAGTCTCGAAGACCTGTCTCCTTACAGTAGCGATGTTGGATTATCAAAGGATATTGGGAACGGGAGATAATCGAACAAACAAACGAAGACAATGAAAATGACAAGCAAGAAATTTATAAAATATAAATCAAATGCAAAGAACAATGGTCAACTCACCACTGACCGAAAGAGTTTTCATTGTTGTATGCCGTGTGATCAGGCAGTTGTGCGGAAACAGCGAAAGAGGCATCAACATCTGAAGCGGACTAGCCGTCATGTAGTAACGTGGAATGTCATCTCGCGTGCGGGGAAGGAACCAGAATTAGTTGAAGATATGGCTCGCTTCGGTCTTATAATAGTCGGAGTGACTTCTCTTCACTAATCTGGAACTAGGACTAAACTTTTGGATCAAGGTTGGACCTTGAACTATTCGGGAGTTGCCAACGGAAAGCGACGACAGGCGGGTGTAGGGATACTTACAAGTCCCCGGCTGTCATTCGTGGTAGAGAGGTTTAACCCAGTGAACGAAAGGTTGGCGTCTTTGAGACTTATAGTCAAAGATGGAAAGGGGATAACTGTTGTGTGTGCGTATACACCCAACATTTTCTCGGAATACGCAACCTTCGTGGAAGATCTTCAGGCTCTGCTTGATAGCACTCACGTGGGAGATTTCATCGTTCTATTGGGTGTCTTCAATGCTCATGTTGTAGCGACAGTAGCACTTGGAAGGGAGTTTTGGGGAGGAACGGACTCTCTAATCTAAATGCGAGTGGTGTTGAATTATTGCACTTTTGTTCGCGTAACAATTTGTGTATAACCAACACCATGTTTGAACATAAGGAGATCCATAGATGCACATGGCATCATGATTCTCACAGACAAAGATCAATGATTGGTTTTGTAATCGTTTCATCTGATCTGCAACGTTATGTTCGGGACACTCGTGTGAAGAGAGGAGCTGATCTGTCAACCGATCACTACCTTGTAGTTAGTAAACTTCGATGACATGATCGAATGCTAGGCAAGCTTAGTAAACCCAAACGTTGTGTGAGGGCGTGCTGGGAGCGTTTAGCAAATGTTTCTGTCAAAGAACGTTTTACTGGCTACATCCGGGAGGACTTCTGTCGGTTGCCAGAAGAGGTGATGAGCATTGATCAGGAATGGGAGATGTTCAGATCCTCGCTTGCCAAAGCAATTGTGAAAAGTTGTGGCTCGAAGGCATTAGGTGCTTGTCGCGGATGAAATACTCGAACTGCTTGGTGGACACCGACAGTTAGAGATTTTGTTCAACAGAAGAAGCTGGCTTATAGGGCGACTTTATCAGATAAATCAGTGGAAGCCTTAGACAAGTACCGAAAAGTAAAGAGAGCTTCTGCTCGAGCAGTTACTGAAGCGAAGAAGACGGCTTGGGAGAAGTTTAGAGACCACTTAGAACTTGATTATAGGTCAGCTTCAAAAATGTTCTGGAGGAAGATCAGAAACCTTCGTGTTGGAAAGCAGAAAATTCCTTAAACTGTCTATGACAAGGCAGAATCTATGCTGACTGACAATGAAGAAATTTTTGGTTGTTGGAAAAAGCAATTTAGGAGTCTCCTTAATCCGGTGTATATGCCTTCTCTTGTAGAAGTAGAGCCTTTAGAACAAACAAAAGAGCTCATCTCTTTGGAAGAGGGCATTGCTGTTTTTAAAAACTTCGTAATGACAAGTCTTCTGGAATAGACGAGATTCGACCTGAAGTGTTGGAGGCTCTCGACGTTGTTGGTATGAATTTGCTAACACGGATCTTCAACGTTGCATTGAAGTCGGGCAAGGTTCCAAGTGAGTGACGAACTGGGGTGGTGGTACCGGTCTTTAAAAAAGGTGACCGAAGAGTATGCTCCAATTATCGGGGCATCACTCTTCTTAGCCAAACTGGTAACTTATTTGCTAGGATTCTTGAGTTAAGGATACAGCCTATAGTTGAGGGACAGTTGCAAGAGGATCAATGCGGCTTTCGTCTAGGTCGTGGAACTACAGGTCAGCTCTTTACTCTCTCAATTATCCTTAAACGGTCTTGGGAGTTCGCTCAACCGGTCTACATGTGTTTTGTAGATTTGGAAAAGGCGTTCGACCGAGTTCCGCGATAGAGGTTGTAGGAGGTACTTAGGTTGTATGGAGTACCACACTATCTTTGGGTAGCTGTGGCTTCTCTGTATGAACAAAGTATGAGTTGTGTTCGTATTCTAGGTAGGAAGTCTGAATAATTTCTAGTAGGCGTTGGGCTACGTCAGGGTTGTCCTTTGTCTCCACTTTTGTTCCTTGTTTACATGGACAAAATTTCGAGACGAGCTGCTCTGACGGATGTCGGTCTTCAGTTCAGTTCCATCAGGATAGCATATCTGCTTATTGTAGATGACGTTGTTTTGTTGGCTTCTTGTCCTGAGCACTTACAATGCCTACTAGATCGATTCACGATGGAATGTCAAGCGGCAGGGTTGATTAGTACCTCCGAGACTGTCTCTATGTGCTCGTCTCGGATTCAGTTGTCAATGTTAACCCGGATTGGAGAAAATGTTCTTCCTGATGTGGAGGATTTCATGTATCTTGGGGTATTGTTCTCGAGGAACGGCAGGAACATCAAGGAGATTGAGAAGCGGATTTGTGCAGCTAACGCAGCAATGCGTTCTTTGTACAGGTATGTCGTTGTGAAGCGGGAATTGTCTTCGGGAGAAGCTTTCGGTTTACTACGCAATCTTCGTTACTATCTTAACTTATGGTTATGAGCTTTGGGTTATGACCGAAAGGATAATATCTCGGATACAGGCGACCGAAATGAGGTTCCTTCGCGGTATGACCGGTCTTAACCTTAGAGATAAGGTTAGGAATTCGGTCATCCGGGATGGACTCGGAGTAAAGTCGCTGCTTATCCACATCGAAGAAAGTCAGCTGAGGTGGCTGGGACACGTTCTGAGGATGTTTCGGGATCGCCTTCCTCGGAGGGTTTTCCAGGCCTGACTCTCTGGAAAGAGACCTCGAGGTAGACTGCTGTACAGGTGGAGATATCAAATCTCGAAACTGGCCGTAGACCGCCGTGGGCTATCTAAAAGAGAACTCTGGTGTGTCGCCCTGGATCGAGATGTCTAGAGTAGTTTGATTCGTGCACTACCTCCATGACCCGACACTCGGACCAGTGGTTGACAAGAAAAATATCGTATATTGTTTGTTTGTTTTTATTGCCAAAAAATTGGTGTCGTTGATGTTGATGAAAATACATATACAATTTAAGATCATTATTTAATTTCAATTTTTAAATAAAGCTTATACATACGATAAAATTAAACAATAGCGAACTTTATCCTAAATGATTAAATGTTCACTGACTTTTGTAGTCATAATCATAATTCTATAAATTATCAAAGTTTTCGTGTTCAGCTATCAAAAAGGTATTTAAATAATTTTGCATTAAAACAAAAAATGATTGACAATTTTTGAATTCGGTATTGTCATAATGTTTAGTTTTATTGCTGAACAATGGATCATCCTGAAATTTTCTTGAAAACAATTGTTTCGTGTAGATAAAATATCGGTATTATGAAAATCCGTGGTCACATGTAACGACATTGACTAGAACATCAAACTTCCCAATATCGAATTCAACACGCCTTTATACTGTGTCAATCTCCCGTCCAATGATCGAACCGCTTGTCCATAATATTTTGTCAAAATCCCAAATTATATCTTCAAGTCTACACTGTATATAGTAAAATAGGTGATCTTAAATGTGCTGTGTAACTTGACATTTTTTGCCTCAAATTTCAAAATCAAATTATTATCTGATTTTTATAGTTATTTTTTATCTATTCTCAATATATCTTTGCAATTGCAAATCTCACGTTAAATAGTCTTTCTAATTCAATGATCTTTGTAATTTATTTTAAACTACCGTTTATTATAACCATGGAATAACTGCTAACCATATTTTACAAATCATATTTTACATATTGGCTAATCAATATCTTAACAATATTTGATATATTGACTCGGAATAACCACTAACCATATTTTAAAATGGATAACAGGAAAATATTCACTGCAAAACACGAATCCTTATTCTGCCACTATGCATTACTACAGATGATATTTATCCCTGATATTGGCACGTATAAATTCAACGACAATGCGAGGGGGCCTCGGATCTTCATTAGAAAACGACAAAAAAAATCACAGTTAGGAACACTTCCTAGCTTGACAACTTTGATTAATGACAACAATTTAAATTATTTATTTTATCAATAAATCTATCTCTATTAAAAAATATTATTATTTATTATAAAAGCTACGCATGCGCAAGCCTGGCATGCGAAATCGTTCCATTACGTCCAGTAATCGGATCTTTACTTCCTATGGAGCTTTTGTGCCAACAAACTCATACGCGACCTCTCCCATAAGAACATATCCACCTCCAACGTGTCAACTCAAACCACCTCAGTCGTTTCTGATGTCATTTGTCAACCCACTGATCATGTCATCACATGCACTTCTAATCCAATGTCTTCACTTTTCGACACCCCCGTATCTTCCCTTCTGTCTCGTTTCTCAATAACCTACATCCCTCAATTAAAATCATATACACCAACCTCTATGATCTTACCACTCATAACCTTTCCTCACGTCGCTCATCACCCTCTATATTATCCATATCCTCTTTGTCTTTCGCGGTCAAACCTACTCCCTTGATATCCTCAACTTCCAGCTCTCTTATCGTAATCTCACTAACTCACGTTACTCGTCCTCCTTTACGGAAACGCTTTCCTTTTCGTGATCATTGAGTCATCGTCACTAATATCAATCCTTCCACCTCTTTATCTCCACAAGCACGTCTCGACCACGATGTCTCCGCATTCAGATCCATCATCTCGTCCCTTGTTCCTGCGTATAAACTATCCTTTTTCAACAACATATCCCATGTCGCATTCATCCGCCTAAACAAATCTTCTCAATCTAATCCTTCCCAGCCTCCTCTACTTAAAATTGTTTTCAAGCATCGCTCTCACGCGTCCCCTGTCCTCTCCCAAAGATTTAAACTCATGTCATCTTCAATCACTCGAATTTCCCCGATCGCACCACTTCTGAAATCGCTCAACTCTCCTCTGCCCGCATCGAAAAATACCGTCGCGAGGAAAACGGCGAAACATCTCTCTCCATCCGAAACATCGACGGAAATTTTCAAGTTGTCCACAACCGCCCAAAAATCCGATGGTGCTCCATCTCCCCTATGTATCTTCTTCGCTAGACTCTTTCACCACCATACACGGTTTCCGCCTCGGCCTCCTCAACACTAGATATATTCTCAATAAATCCGACCTCAACCTATTCACCAAGCAATCCATCGATCTCTTCTGCCTCACCGAATCCAGGCACTCCGATTCTGACGACCTCTCCATCCGCCGTTTGCTCTCTGCCGGTTGCTCACTAGTCGAATCCGCTCGCCCCCTCAGCTCATCACCTTCTAAATTCTCTAATTATGGCAGCATTGTCGCATTCACCCGTCACCCCGCGTCTATTCGCAAAATCAATCCCCCTTTCACACCTTGCTCTTTTGAATTGCTCACTTGTCGTTCTCCTAACCCGATCACTCTAGATCTCGCCATTGTATACCGTCCTGGTTCATCTGCTCCTACCTCCTTATTTTTTACCAAACTTGCTGAAGTTCTGTCCCACTACTATTTGTCCTCCATCCCTTCAATCGTAATTGGCGACTTCAACATCCGCCTCGGCCTCCCCTCTTCCACCGAGTCCATCCAGTTCATCAACATTCTATCCAACTATAACTACAAACCCATCTCCACTGCCCCCACACATATCCTTGGCGGACACTCGACATTATCGCTGTCTCTGATCATTTTGCTGCCTAAACCTCACTGTCCATCTCTGATTCTGCTCTATCCGATCACTTTCTCGTCACCCTTGATCTCACTCACAGCAACAACCTCCTCACACACCTACAATTCTACGTCGCCCTTGGAGAAATCTTGACCTCACCCTTCTCCGCTCTGCCTTAATCAAATCGTCTCTATTC
The DNA here is from genome assembly GCA_012934845.2 of Pomphorhynchus laevis. Classification (NCBI taxonomy): domain Eukaryota; kingdom Metazoa; phylum Acanthocephala; class Palaeacanthocephala; order Echinorhynchida; family Pomphorhynchidae; genus Pomphorhynchus; species Pomphorhynchus laevis. The sequence continues at coordinate 6,593 of WNNJ02003563.1, read as the reverse complement.
TATTCCACAATAACATATTACTCTCCTCACGATATCGCCATTCTTTTCGACTCTTAACTCACATCCGCTCTCGATCTTCTCTGGCCCTTTAAGCCTCACCCACACCGTCGCTTGCACCGTGCCCCATGGTTTGACATCCAACGCCTAATCTCATAGCGTCGACTCCGCCATGCTTTTCGAGTCTATCACCGCTTTCTCAGACGTGATTTCCGCTCAATTACTCCGTCTTTCCGTGATTCATATCTTGCTCTTCGCCGGTCACATCTCAACCCACTACTTACCAAATGCAACTCCTTCTGGCAGCATAAAATCAACACTTCATTAAGCTCCAAGTTTCTCTATCATACTTTTAACTCGATCATTTCTCGTCACTCTTCGTCTTGCAACATCAATCCCCATGATTATTCGACATTTCTTCAGACCAAAGTATCCACGTTGCTCTCTCGCAACCCCGTCTCCATTCCATCTCACTGCTACTCGCCTCGCCTCATCCTCCCAGAACTCTTTCATATTCTCACTGTCTCATTTGCTGAAGTTTCATCTGTCCTCATGTCCTTGCCAAACAAAACCTCACCTACCAATCCCCTGTCTACCCCCATTCTTAAATCCATATGCTCATCGATATCCACTTTTCTCACCACCTTGTTTAACTCGTCCATCCGCAGTCGTATCGTTACATCACAATTGGAAATCCGCAATCGTTCGTCCCCTTCGTTAGGCATGCCTACGTTCATGCCTTAGTTAGGCATGAACGTCCAATCCTGAAACCATATTGAGAATCAACCAATATATGATTATAGTTCAGATGATCTTTGATTCTACTAGCTATTAGTCTTTCTAAGAGTTTGCAAAATACACTGGTCAAACCGATGGACCGAAAGTCCGCACAAAAGCAAGCAAGATGCTTTTTGGGAATGGGTAACAATATTAATAGAATTCACCTAGTATAGAGCACTATCACAGATTATATTTGAATAATACTTAATGCGACTTGAGTATTGTTTGTTAGTATCGTATTGTTCAAGGAGATCAAATGATTAATAACATTTTAGACACATTATCTGCTGGAAAAGTTCAAAGTGTGAGCTGAAATTTTTCCGATTGTGGCACGATATTATCCTCACATGTATTGATCTTATTTTTGATACAGCAGGACGCTACTAATCAGTTTAGGTGGGGCTCATCAGCTGCTGACTCTGAAATCGGAAAAATTTCAGCTCACAGATGCAATCAAATACAATTAAAAACATTCATTGCAAGTGGCAGCATGAAAAACGGGTGATCCGGCTAGCGGATCACACACATCGGGTAGGTTTCTAATAGATCGTTAGAATACGATCCCCTACCAAAAGTAATATACAGAAATGTATATCTACACCACTGGAGCAGCCAGCTTAGTGGATGTTGCGTTGAATCACGATACAGACGTCCTGAGTTCAAATCCGATCAGCATCAGTCAACGGAGAAAGCAGATAATAAGGGTCGAAACGTGAAATGTAGGTCTGGGTCAGCAGCTGATGAGACCCACCTAGACTGATTAGTAGCGTCCTGCTGTATCAAAAATAAGATCAATACCTGTGAGGATAATATCGTGCCACAATCGGAAAAATTTCAGCTCACAGATGCAATCAAATACAATTAAAAACATTCATTGCAAGTGGCAGCATGAAAAACGGGTGATCCGGCTAGCGGATCACACACATCGGGTAGGTTTCTAATAGATCGTTAGAATACGATCCCCTACCAAAAGTAATATACAGAAATGTATATCTACACCACTGGAGCAGCCAGCTTATTGGATGTTGCGTTGAATCACGATACAGACGTCCTGAGTTCAAATCCGATCAGCATCAGTCAACGGAGAAAGCAGATAATAAGGGTCGAAACAGCTGCTGACCCAGTAGGTCTGGGTCAGCAGCTGATGAGACCCACCCAGACTGATTAGTAGCGTCCTGCTGTATCAAAAATAAGATCAATACCTGTGAGGATAATATCGTGCCACAATCGGAAAAATTTCAGCTCACAGATGCAATCAAATACAATTAAATCTGATAGTGTCGAAAAGATCTTGACAACACATTGATGCAGACGCAGTACGAGAGACGGCATCAGGAACATCATTCAACTGTTCTTGTGAAAAATTGGGGGTACAGTGGCATGTTATTGATAAGGTTTAATGACTCTTGCAGATGAGTGTGCACCACTTCGTAGAGTACCAAAAAGTAAAGCCAAATACCCTCCTTAGTTTGACTTTGAATTGCGATATGCTCTCAAACATAGAAATCGACTATTTGAACTAAGCCGTCATTAAAATAATTTTTAAAAGCGTTATACAATGTTTCGTAATTTTCTTAATCGCCTTAAGATTACAAAACGGCGAAGTTTTGAGGATCAAGTAGCTTTAAAAATTGATACAAAACCAAACAAGTTTTGGGCTTATGTGAAGTGATCCAAAGCTCTGTTATCATCTGTTTCATCTTTTAGAGATGGTAACATTCGTGTGGAATCACCAGACAGCATGGTAGAATTGTTTGCATTAGTTTTTGAGCTAACGCCATATGCTTTCTCTAGCGTATGTGGAGATTCAGCATCGCTACGGGTAGAAATGGATTTTTCATTTTTAATGATAACATCACATGATGTTTTTGTTGAATTGGCTAGGTTATCTAGATCATTAGCAGCAGGCCTATCTGATATCCATCTCAACTTTTTAGGTTACTTGCTCCTGTTCTGGTTGATCCATTAGCTTCCATATTTGAGCTGAGCTTGCATATCTCAAACTTGCCTGCAGTCTGAAAAAAAGATTGTAGTACCAATTTATAAAAATAATGAAAGAGATGATCCAAATATCTATAGGGCAATAAGTCTAACTAGTGTTGTGTGCAAAGTGCTTGAGTGTATACTTAACATACGCATATGATGATCATTTGAGTTCTGAGAATTTTCAATAAAGCACATCATGGATTTCGCCCTCGGCGAAATCCATGGGTACTGCATCGACGCAATATTTTTCGACTTTAGTCGGGCTTTTGATAGGGTGCCCCACAAAATGTTGATTTCCACCCTTGAGTCTTATGATGTAACAGTATGGAAATTGATTAGAACCGACAAGGATCGAAATGACTTTCAAAATATCTTAAACATTGTTTATCGATGGTCCTCGAACACTGGAATCGTATTAAATACTAAAAAGTGTGCACATATAAATTTAGTTCATAACAATATGAGTCAGGAATATTTTTTGCAACGAATTTGATGTTACCACGCAGTCTATTAAGGATCTTGATGTGATTGTTCAAAACAATCTGAAAACACGTGCTAACATTGATGGGATTTGCAACGCAGCAAGACGAACGACCTATATTGTCAAAAATTGCTTAAAAGACGCATCTCCTGTTTGTGTTGTGCGTTTATATAATGCTCTTATACGACCAATGTTAGAATATGTGACGCCAGTTGTCTTTTCATGTACGCGTATATAACTTGGTCAATACAAGCTCACACTTCGACGGTTTACGAAATTATGTCCTCAGATACGATATCTTCCCTGAGACACGATTAAAAAATTTGAATATGCCGGCAGTGCTTGAAAGTTTCCTTCTTTTCGATCTTCTAGCTATGTTTTGACTAATTAATGAAGATGAAAATTTTCCAGCAAATAGAGTTGAACTCAATGAGGAACGAGATGGGTGTAGAAGGCACTCGAAAGTATTGGTAGTACATAAACACAGAAATACCCTCGTCATTTCAGACTGTCCCATCGAGCGGTGAATGTTTGGAATCGTCTTCCAGTTGATATCGTTACGGTGCATACAATCAATGAATTTAAATCTGATATAAAGAGATGGATTATCAATGAGAACAAGTGGTGATTGCTGCAGTATCCATAGTCCTGATATATCTACAAAGAATGATTTTTTTCTTGATTTTTTATCGCCTCATTTCACTCCTTCTTATTATGTCTAAGCTCTTAGAACGCCTCATCTCAATACAGATCAACGTGTATCTATTTTTATCCAATATGTAACCTCCGTTCCAATCCTCTTTCCGCTCTAATCACTCCACCGAAATCGCCTGCATGAAAATTTACAATGACCTATTTATTTATAGTGACAAGGCTCTATATAGTGTTCTCATCGCACTGATATCGTATCCGCCTTCGATATCGTCGACCACTCAATACTCCTTTCTCGCCTTCATTATGACTACATCTTCTCTTCCTCATAAGCTTACATATATCCTCCCTGTATCTTTTGCCTCATCAATCATTCCCATACTCCACAATCTCACTTTCTTAAGCTTCAATTTCGATGATCACCTTTTCTATAAACCCTTCGTCATTGACAAGGTCCGCTACTCTAACTAAATTCTCCGTGACATCCGCCGTATCCGCCTTCTTATGACTTCCGTTCTTGTATGTCTCTTCTTTCACCGCTTCACTTACCTAATATCAATTATCGCCTCAGCCTTTTCGCCAATTCTCCAAAATCCAATCTTATCCCTACAACGCATCATTAACTCCGTCGTTGTCTCTTCTTTCACCGCTTCTATTCCCTAAAATCGATTACTGCCTCAGCATTTTTGCCAATTCTCGAAAATCCGTAATCTTATTTCTACAACGCATCATTAACTATGTCGTTCGAGTGCTCATTCGTCTCAGTCGCTTCGACCACACATCCACACATATTGCCCCACTCGCCTGCCAACCATCCTCATCCGCATCCAACTCCGCCTTCTTATCGTCACTTTTCGTCTCATCGCTGTCGGCTCCCCATCGTTCATCAACCTCCATTTCTAAGACGATACTCGCCCCACCTTCCTATAGCTGCGTTCCCGTCATTCTTTCTTACTTCACGTTCCCAATTACTCCAACAACTACAATCTCTGATCCTTTCTCGTCTCCTCCCTCTCGCCTGGAATCAACTCCCTCGTTTATCACATTCAAATACTTCCTCCGTTCTCACCTATCGACACATGACTTAGATTTTTTTATTTTGTTGTTGTTCGGGTGATGGTCATGTACGTGTGCGCCGTCATGCATTTGCCACTTAAAAATAAATCTTTTTTAGAGCCTACGTATTTAATATAATTATAAAATTAAAAAATAAATAAAAGTAATAATGCTAGAACAATTGAACAAAATTTTATAATTAGATAATAAATAATTATATATAATTGTTATAAGATTTTATAACAATTTTATCTAAGATTTTTTATAATAAATAATTGTTATGAGGTTTTATATAACTATAAGGTTTGAGTTATAAATTATTTTTTATACATAAGGTTTAAGTTATATCACGTTAAAATAAAAAATTGAAATTTAAAATAAAAGTCAATGTTTATGAATTGACTAATAAATGACAGACGTTGTATCAGAATAAGGATTAGAGGTCATCTGGAGGAACTGCTATGCTATCAGGTTTCGGTCCCTATTTTTCGACCCAACATAGCGGAGGCCAAATACATGCTAATGACTTATTTCCTCTGGTGAAATTTGAAAAAATTCTAATACAAAGTAAATCATTTATAATGCGTAAAAATTTCCAATTTAAGATTTTTAATTTATTTTTATATTATTGTGTTGATTTATATATTTTACTATTTTCTGTTAAATGTTATTTTTATATAAACCTAGTATAAAATATTCATATATTAAATTATTTAAATGATTTTGAAGAAAACCAATATCATTACAAATTGTTGCAATTCTTGAAATTTCATTATTTAATGTATTATATTATATGGTATGCATGAATGCTCATGCAATATGTTTCTTGTAAATTTAAATATGTCATCTTTACGATATAAATTAATAGTAGTTTTAGTTAATGTTAATTAAATGTTCATATTATATATATATATATATATATATATATATATATATATATATATATATATATATATATATATAATAAAACGGTTGTGGCAATGGCGCCGTTAGTAGTCAGGGTGTATGGAATTGGATATCATGAAGGAAGGATTCTGTAGCTGGTTTTCAATGCGAAAGTCACCTCGTGTGACCTAGCAACTATTCGTTACATAAATAAGAATCCATCAAAGGATCACTAGTCCCGATTCCAATCGATCTTCATGATCTCAAACGGTAAAATCTATAATAAGCATGCCAGAGAAGCATCTCGGACAATGCAGTTTCTGGATATCATGATGGAAGGTTTCATATACTGTGTGAAATCTGGTAATCCTGGATTCGTAGTCTAGCAGTCAAGAGCGCAAGCCAAGTACGGAGAGCGACAGCTCGAATCTCGGATAAGTCAAATTTCAAAAGGCGAAGAGTTGGTAGTCAGCCTTCTGACGAGCCCGGGGCTACCAACATGTGGCAAAAAGCGGGCGAAACGAAAACGGTTGTGGCAATGGCGCCGTTAGTAGTCAGGGTGTATGGAATTGGATATCATGAAGGAAAATTCTGTAGCTGGTTTTCAATGCGAAAGTCACCTCGTGTGACCTAGCAACTATTCATTATATATATATATATATATATATATATATATATATATATATATATATATATATATATATATATAGTATATCGTATATATATATATATATTATAGTATATAGTATATATATGT
>WNNJ02003562.1:0-11770 GCA_012934845.2 Pomphorhynchus laevis | reverse complement strand
AAATAAACAAAAATAAATAAATAAAAATAAATAAATAAAAATGTAAAATATAAATAAATATTTTTATAAATAAATAAAAATATAACTTAAAGATATGGATAATAATAAATAATGTTATAAGATTTTATACAATTTATAAAATTTATAAGTTATAAATTTATAAAATAAATTTATAAAATAAATTTATAAAATTTATTTTTTATTTATCAAGTAAAAATTAAAATTTAAAATAAAAAAATTCTATAAACAGAAAGTTTTATATAAATTTTTTGTTTTTATACAATTTATATATTTATATCAAGTTAAAATTGTAAATTGAATAATAAATGGCATACGATGCTTCACAATACGGATTATAGGTCTTCGGAGAAACTGTTATGCTAAAAGGTATTACGAAATAACATCATAAAATAACATTTTACATTATAATATTATATTTTAATATCATATTATAATAATTTAATTGTATATATTCGAGAATTATAAACTCGAATTATATATTTAATATATTTTCCGTTAGGCTATTTGTTTTATGATCGTAAACTAATTTCCTAATGTAATATTAAGTTAATAAACGGCAATTAATTTTAATAAATTGATCATTAAATGACTAATTCATAGTCTTTATAATAAATAACCATAAATATTATATTACAATTAATTCAGATAATCAGTTTATATTTTTAATCAGTAATATACAAGATCAGTCTTCGCAGGAATAACCTAAAAGATTATTGGGATATCTAGCAGTCATTCAGATCGGCTAACTGAGTCAATACAACTCAATTGTCAATACTGCAACTTCTGAACCAATCATATCAGATAAATGAGTCGACGCATTTTATGTTATTTATAAATGAAAAATAAAGATAAATAACTATGTACTATATTTTAATTAAAGAAAAATATAGTATATAACCAGTTTTTACTGAAGAAAAACTGGTTGCTGGAAGACGATGTCAATGCAACAAGTATCTACACACTATTTTGGATACGCTCAAAGTAACTGCTTATAGAAGTTATATCTAGAACATTATTTATCGTATCTAATAGACAGTTGTCCAAATGTAAAGCGAGATTTCTGAAACAGAATCCAAGCTTTTGGATTAATAATAACAATAGAAAATATACACTGGCCATAGAATTCTATGACGAATAACTATAACGCATATCTAACAAAAATTAAACCATCAAGTAAATATAAATATATGGATAAAATTGAATTATTAGAATCCTTAAATATTTTAATAAATCAAAATTATTTAAAAGTAGGGACATCTATATTTAGACAAGTAAAAGGTGTTCCAATGGGAGGTAATAGTAGCCCAATTATAGCTGACTTATTTTTAAGTTTTATAGAATATAAATTTGTTTATAACTGTTTAAAAATTAAATCTAAATTATATAAAGATATGAAATATATGTTTTAATATATTGATGATATATGTGTGTATTAAACTCTAATAATTTTTATTCAATAACTAAACAAATTTATCCACACTTTACAAGGACTAGGCTCTGAAAAAGGCGAAATGCAGGACCAAATCCTACGATTTGGTTCCTCAAATCGGGATAAAGGCTAAAGAAAATGAAATAGATTTAACTCTAATAATTTTTAATCAATAAGCGAACAAATTTATCCATGAAGCCTTATTCTTAATTAAAAAATATTGGTGATAAAGAAGGTATATATTTAGACATGAACATTAAATTAACATCAATAAAAACTACTATTAATTTAAATCGTAAAGATGACAGATTAAATTCACAAGAAACATATTTTTGCATAAGCATTCATGCATACCATATAATATAAAATATAATACATTACATAATGAAATTTTAAGAATTGCAACAATTTGTAACGATATTCGCTTTCTTTAAAATCATTTCAAATAATTTAAAGATGCATATTTAAAACTGGGTTACTATAAAAATACCACCAAACAGAAAATAGTAAAATATATAAATCAACACAATAATATTAAAAATAAATTTAAAATCATTAAAGAGAAAATTTTAATGGATAACGAACAATATGCTTTGTATTAAAATAAGATACTATATAATCAAATTTCATCAGAGGAAATACGTCATTAGCATGTATTTGACCCCGCTGCTATGTTGGGTAGAGGAGTTAGGGGCCGAAAACTGATAGTATAGCAGTTCCTCCTGATGACCTCTAATCTTAATTCTGATACAACGTCTGTAATTTATTGGTCTATATGATTTAATTTGTTCTACTGACATGTTATTATTGACCTGTGGACTTTGTTTTCCCGATAATATGACCTCTGTCAGAAATACTGAAACTATGTATTATTGGTTACGACTTTACTATTATTTTTTCTTATTTTCAAACAAGTTTGATGAATTATTAATTCTTAAAAAAGGGAGAAGTTTGCATCCCAAGGTGTTAAAACTTTAAAATGTAAAGTGCTTAACGTGATCACGTTTAAGAGACAAGGTAATGGCCAATAGCTAGGTCGCGTAGCGCGTGGAGTGAAGGTGATAGATTTTTATAGATCTTGTTTCCAGCCTGCAACCGCCTTAAGCAGGGCAGCCCCCTGTCAGATGCTGCTGGATGGCCCGTTGTAAGTTTAGTCTGAGTCAACTAAACTAGGTGGCGACACCGAAAAAGCAACGTTAAAAATTATGACTTAAAAGTTACATGTACTCAACCATATTGGAAAAATACGTAAGTACTAATGATTTCAATTTTAGATCTTTAAAATGTAACATAAAAAATTGTATATTTTGTGATGTTATAAATAACAATTGTATCGTAAGTAATACGACAAACAAATGTTTTTCATTTAATATTAATAATAATTGTAACTGCAATACCGCAGGTGTAGTGTATCTTATACAATGTACATGTGGATTGCAATATATAGGAAAAACATATCAAATGTTAAAAACTAGGTTTAGGCAACACATATATAATATACAGCATAATAGTCAAACTATATTTCATAAACATATGAGATTAATAGGACATGATATTAAAAACTGTAAATTATTTATTTTAGAACATATTATCGAAGAAAACATTTTAATATTAAATCAAAAACTATTAGAAAAAGAAGATTTTTGGATTAAAACGCTTAATTCCATGTACCCATTAGGATTGAATGACGTGGTACAAGGAATTGGCAGAAGTAGTATAATACATAATAAACAACTATATTATAATAATCCGGTTAAACGCAAACCAAGAAGTCATGGTGATAAAAGGAATAGGAAAAATAGAGTTAAAAATATTAAAAAAGATATGTATATAAATGAACAATTAGAAATGTTAAAACAACTTTTAAGTGATAATAAGCTAAAAGATCTTTATGTAAATATAAGAAGTTTTTCTAAAGATATCATATGTTCAATAAATCAAAAATAAATTAACGACTATGATAGGCTAAGTTGTATAATAGACAGTTATTGTAATACAAAATACTAAAATCGTACAATAAATGTTAATAATAACAATAGAAAATATACATTAATCATAAACTTCATTAATAAATGTATAGATAACATAAATATAGCCGGACTTTTAAATAATTCTAAAAGTAAAGAAATAATAAGGTCAGATTTAAGTAAATATATTTCTAAAATAAGGTATAAGTTGTTACCGCCATTTGGACAAAAAATTTGTAATTATAATAAAGAATTAAACTAAATATGTAACGATAATATTAGAAACATAATGGAAACAGAATGCAATTGTAAAAGTCTTAGTTTTGATAAAATAAATGAACATATATGTACCCATAATCTAGACTTAATTGAAAATTGTGAAATGAGAAAGCTGCTATCAAAAGGGTATAAATATAGATTAAATAATAACAACGACAAAAATAAAATTTACAATTCGTTTTATAATAACTTAAATGATTACTTTAGTAAGCTGATTAATAGTGAAAGCTCGAATATATCTAAGATAAAAATTTGGAACGATTATATATTTGATAAAATTAAAAATAAAATGAAAATAACAAAAAAATGTAAAGATAAAATAAATAAAGATATGTATAAAGAACTTACTAAATTTAAGGATAACTATATAATAACAACTATTGATAAAGCTAGTAATAACTTTGTCTTCATATGCAAAAAGCTTTATTATGATATACTAATTAAAGAGGTTAATTCTAATGATTAAAATGTAAATCCAACATATGAACGTAGTGAGTTGAGTTTAGAAACAATTATTTCAAGTCACTGTTCTATAATGGATAAAAAGGGTATAAAGGTTGAATTAGATAATAAAACTATACCTATATTATATTGGAATCCAAAATTACATAAAAATCCAATAAAACCTAGGTTCATATGTAGTGCGTTTAAATGTACATTAAAACCACTTTCTGTCTATATGAATAAAATACTTAAAGTAATTAAAGCACACTTTAAAAAATATTGCAAGGTAATCGAAATTAATACTGGTATAAAACACTATTTCAGTATTAATTCTACAAAAGAATTTTTAGAACAGACAAAAGGAATAAATTTTCAAAATATAAATACGTACGATTTTAGTACTCTTTATACAAATCAAGATTTAGTAGATATTAAAGAAGCGTTAGAAAAATTAATTAATCTTATATTCGGAAAAAGATATACATATATATGTTATGATAATTATAGCGCCTATCTAGCAAAAATTAAACCATCAAATAAATATAAATATATGGATAAAATTGAATTAATAGAATCCTTAAATATTTTAATAAATCAAAATTATTTAAAAGTAGGGACATCTATATTTAGACAAGTAAAGGTGTTCCAATCATTGGTAATAGTAGCCAATTATAGCTGACTTGTTTTTAAGCTTTATAGAATATGAATTTGTTCATAACTGTGTAAAAACTAAATCTAAACAATATAAATATATGAAATATATGTTTCGATACATTGATAATATATGTGTATTTAATTCTAATAATTTTTATTCAATTAGTGAACAAATTTATCCAGAAAGCCTTATTCTTAACAAAACCAATATTAATGATAAAGAAGGTGTATATCTAGATATGAACATTAAATTAACATTAACTAAAACTACTGTTAATTTATATCGTAAAGATGACATATTTAAATTTACAAGAAACATATTTTTGCATGAGCATTCATGCATACCATATAATATAAAATATAATACATTAAATAATGAAATTTTAAGAATTGCAACAATATGTAATGATATTCGTTTTCTCCAAAATCATTTAAATAATTTAATAGATACATATTTTAAACTAGGTTACTATAAAAATAACATCAAGCAGAAAATAGTAAAATATATAAATCAACACAATAATATAAAGAATAAATTTAAACTCTTAAGTGGCAAATTTTTATGGATGGATAATAAATAATATACTTTGTATTAGAATAAGATACTAGATAGTTATTTCAGAGGAAATACATCATTAGCATGTATTTGGCCCCGCTGCTATGTTGGGTAGAGGAGTTAGGGGCCGAAACCTGATAGCATAGCAGTTCCTCCTGATGACCTTTAATTCTTATTCTGATACAACGTCTGTTATTTATTAGTCAATTCATAAAAATGACGTTTATTTTAAATTTTAATTTTTTTATTTTAACTTGATTTAAATTATAGAAAATCTAAAAACAATTATTAATTTTATTATTTAATTATTAAATTTTGATTTAGCATTATTATGTTTTGTTTATTTTATAATTATATTAAATACGTAGACTCAGTTAGCTGATTTAATTCATTAAAATTGGCTTTTATTTGAAAATAAAAGCCAATTATATACCATATAATCAAATTTCATCAGATGAAATACGTTAATACGTTTTACTATAATAAAAAGCTATTATATTTTACTAAAAAACTATTATATTTTACTAAATATTATAGTTTACTATAAAAATACTATTTATATTATTTAAACTATCCTTTAAAGATTTTCGAAGTGAAAATCAAAACATTGAGAGTTTCCTACGAGGTTTTATGATTCTACATTTATAAAGGATACTTTAAATAAAATAAAATTATTTTTATAGATAAATTATTTTTTAATAAAATTATAGATGAATCAATCCAGTGAGATATTTCAACTAATATTAAAGACGGGGTTTTTAAATGTTCGAGTACATTTCGATGATGACACTATCTATACCAGTGTGCTCAGGAAACCAGATATATCACTTTAGCTGACATCATTTAACTCATTCAGTCTTGAAGAGTGGAAATTATCTAGTGATCGTTTAATGTTTTATGCAGTACAGCTAGCTGTGCTGACTCGTTGTGAATATCCAAAATCATTTAACATAAAGCAAGTGATCTAGCTATAAAATTATCTTCTGGATTAATCACACGCAAAGATGCTATATACATTCAATTGCCTTTCTCAGGAATTAAACGCGGCACTTAAATAAAGAGGACAGTTTTGAAGGCTGGTCATAGAACTGAAGCGAAATTAAGAAAATATTGGAAATGACAGCCGCGTCTACCTGGTTCAACTGTCTATTATTATTGTGCGAGAGCTGACCATTCAATTTATTTTAATGGTGACGATGTTTTGTGTCGGGAAATCAACAAGAAGTTTTGTATTGTAAAATTGCAATTGTTCTTGAGGAGTCGGGGTAACAATATCTTTAAAGGAAATAAAGCGTAGAAACTTGAAATTACCGCAGTTTGATTTGCAATAGTTCTAATCTAAATTTTAATTTTAATCATTTTTTCTCTGTATTGATATTTATCTAATTCATCTTGTCATTTGTGGTTTTTTACCTACACAATATTTTAATGTTTAATCTAACCGCAGTCACTTTCATGTGGTGCATTGTATTTTTTAGTGTGTTTTATTTTATTCAACATACTCGCTTCTTCAGGATACAAGATTTCTAAAATTAAAAATAGATTTTAATTGAAATTTTATTGGTATTTTATTTTGAATTTTAGCAGAAACATTGATAAGAGTATTTATTTTGTTTTCAAATTTTCAACCACTACTGCGGTCATCATCAGGAAAACGTCATTGCAAACGTTCAACAAACATTACAAGCAAAAACATATCTGGAAGAAACATACCAGTAAGTTAATCTGGAAAAATAAATTTACCATTTGTAATCAAGTGGATAAGCACATCCAGTTTATTACCCTCGAAGTTGTTTATGTTATCTGTTTCTGCTACGTAATGAGCCGCGCAACCGGCTCATTACGTACGGTAGATTCAACCGGCTCAATACGGTAGATTCCTTAAGTATATTAGGTTTAATATACTTAAGGAATATTATATACTTTATACTAATATACTAATATATATTAGTATATACTTTATTATACTTTATATACTTTTTTAATATAAAAATATTAACTATATTTTGGTTTAATTGTGAATAAACCAGAAATACCAGGCTCACGTTGACAAAATATAGTAATGTGAGAACCAGTGCTTCTATACGTTACTCTTAACAAGCGTTGGAGAAGATCAAATGAGTGATCGTTCCAAAACGGAAAATTTACATATTTTGTTTCAGTCTTTGAATAGTCGTTTCGTGCTTTATTGTAAATATCTTTTGCTGCGTTATGACCGCGTTTAATAACCCGTAGAGATTATCCTGCCTCGAATATAGACTGTCTTATTTGCTCGTATTCCACTTGCAGATCCTCCTTTGTAAAACACTATCTAAGCATATGCAGGAATAGCGTAATAAACCGGATGTGCCAACCCACCAGGATTAAAAGTTCATACTTATAGGTGTCACTATAATAGAAGGAATATATATTCCTACAATTGATTAATATATCAATCGGTTCGTTAAAATAATGGCTTATAAATATTTATTAAAATGCATTCGAATAATATTATCCATTAATCAATTTCTTCTATTTGCTGAACAAATCATAAAATCATTAAAGTAAATTTAATGTTTAATATTTGAAGTAAAACTTACTTTTATTTTATAAATAATTTATAAAAAAAGTTTTCAATAAATTAAGAATATTTTCGGTGGTGTGCAATTTGAAGATCTATGGATTTCGTATTTTTGTGTAACCACGACGCAAGCATTTGAGTTGGTAAACTCATAAATTGAATGATAATGAAAAATAATGAAAAATATTTGTTTTCATCAATAATATTTGGATAAGATTATGATTAATTATTATAATTATTTTTAATTAATTATGATTATTATAATTATAAAATTATATTAATCTATATTAAATTAGTATAAATTACATAGATTTCAGAAAAAGTAAGAGTTTGAAAAATTAGAGTTCCTAATTTCTGGAGTTGATAGTAGTTACTAGCTAAATATCAAAATAATTTTGCTTTTTAATTATACCTGATCGTTCTTGAATATTTATTATGCAAATCAGTATTTTTGCAATCAGTATTTTTGCAATCTTAAAACAAATATATTTTTATAATTGGCTAATTAACTGAATGAATTCTCATTTCATATCATAAAGAATATCGCATTATCCGATATTTGTAAAAGTTAGTGTGCCAGTTATACTTACACGTTAGAAAACTGAAAGCTTATATTGTGTTAGATGACGAACCATATCCAAATGAAATTTTTATGATTTTTTATTCAACGAATATAAAAACGAATATGACGCGGATCGTTATACTATGATCATTTATCAATATGATTTTTATATCATTAATCATATATCAACATGATTTTTTATTCAACGAATATGACGCGGATCGACGATTAAATTCGTCGATCCGCGTCATTACAATAAATTATATAAACACATTATATTCAAAGAAATATATAATGTGTAGATATCTAAGTGTAACCTGCTAAGGTAAAACCGTAAAACTTAAATAACACCAGGTTAATGTAGCATTTTAAATATCTGCAGAATTCAGTGCTGCAAAATTTGAAAAATGTACAGAGTTGAGGATAAGCTAGAGAGAATATAAAACATCGTGGTATCATTACTATGAAACCTAGACACGCACCTACCATTCGTTCAAATTCCGCAAAGCGAAGGTAAACATTCCATCCATTTTTAAAGTCTTCTAATCCTTCAGCCGTTACTGTAAGGGATTCCTTGTATTTTTGTGCGTAAGGCTAAACATTACAAAACATATTCAATGGCAATTAGAATGAACTAAATAAAATTAAGATATTATGTTGATTAGAAATCAGCATTAATTATAATTTACATAATTATAATATATTAATTAAGTTATAATTTATAAAAAAGAAATAATTAATAATCTATTAGTAAATATACGTAAATAATAAAAATATACTAATATATCAATATTAATATATTATATATTAATATATTAATATATAAATATATTAATTATAAGATAAATATATTAATTATATACAATTTCAATGGCATTTAAGAAATTACGATATAGTTATCTATAGTATAATTAAAATACATTAAATACTTGATGAAATATCAAAAAATTTAATGACTTTCATTGTTTCATCAAGTAAAATCATTTCATTTTCTTTTCATTATTATGTTATCAAGTTATTGATTTATTTTATTTTATTGTATTTTTTTACAAGATTTTTTATTAGTCACAGATTTTCAATTAATTTAATCATACGATAATTTAACCATTAGAATTGCATAAGACAGTGAAAGCGGGCGACTTATGTCTTATCAGTGATGAACAGTAATTAAAATTAAGTAAGAGTAAGTTGCTTGCTGTAAACTATTTCTTCGCAATCATTGCTGCAAGACAACATTCGTAAAATTCGAAAAAACAAATTTAACACTTTAAACGATTTTTTTTATTTAAAAATGAAATTAAAGCAACATTAGTGCACTCAAATAATGTAATAATGTACATACCGGCCAAGGAGTGGAATTAAATTTACGCCAAAACGAACGATTGTGCATGTCGTCATACAGACGACGCCTTAATTTTCCAGTTCGCTTAACAGCAAAGAAAACCCTACGAAAATCCTAAATAAAAATTTAAACATTATTAACATTGAATATCTATTTAAAATCATAATGAAAATTTTCAAACTAGCTTTTGCAGCTACTAAAACACAGACATGATTTCATTATCGTTGTTATTTTAATGAATAGATTGAATAGTAAAGAAATAAAATAGAAGGACCAAATTATTTTATTTATCGAAAAATATTATCACTTGATATTTCTATATCCGCCTTTATCGTAAGGAATCTTGAAGCTCACAATTTAAGGTCCAATCTTTGAAAACCAAAACATTAGGTTATCAAAATTTTAATAAACATGGCATGACTATTATCAAAATATCAAATAATCAAAATTTGATCTGTAATTAGTTCATCAGCATTCGCCTAATCATTAGCTATACCATCTCAATACAATAATCATTACATTCACATATTTTAATTTGATTAATCAAAATTTCTAATTAAATTAATTAATTAGGAAATTAGAAAAATTCGAAAACTTACATTCCCATAGTATATAAACAAATAATTTCCTATTTGGGAAATAAACATTTATAAACAGCATTTTATAAATTATATATAATTATTTTTATAAAACATTGTATATAATTAATTTATAATTATTTTTATTCCAGATTTGAGGCAACTCACTTTTAGGTTCTGGCATCAAACCTTGAATTCATCAATTCATGTACACAATCAACTTGAAATAATTTGGCAAACGAACATTAGATATTTTATAATGCTCATTTTAAAGTTACAATGAAATATATATATCAAATAAATGATATATGCGATTATGTAAGCTCAACATCGCTTCAAATTAAAATTTCAACATTACTTCGACATTTCAAAACCTAAAAAACTTAACGATTGAATAATTCATCGTAAATACATAGCACAAAAAATGGATTAATAAAAAATGTCATTGCGAACAATGTATATCGCAGATATATGATTATATGTATATGTATATATATTATATATGTTATCATGTATATACATATATAATATATATGATATATAATCATATTTACAAAAACATATATATTATATATGTATATGATACGTATATCGCATGTATTTCTGAATTTAGACAAAAAACTAAGTACTTTAGATTTCCTGCTAAGTTGTAGATTCATTTAAAATTAACCTAAAACGTAAAAATAATGTAATTATTTTTTCTCCAGTGAAATTTGATTATCTAATACATCTAGTTTAGGCATCTAATGCTTTGATGTTTTTTTCATCTAGTTTATTATTCATAGAATTTTTTTGCTTAAGAGTGTAAATTTACATTTAATAATATTTTGTTGATTTGTAATTGTAAATTTAATATTTTAATAATATTTTGTTGATGTATAATTCTCCATTACAAGAGAAAGAAATATAAAACTTGCTTGATAATTAACAGAAAAAATAGTCGTATCAATAATACATAGTTTTAGTATTGCTAACAGAGGTTATATTACCGGGAAAACAAAGTCAACATATCAATAATAACATGTCAGTAGAACAAATCAGATCAGCTAACTGAGTCTAAGTAATTTATACTATATAACTCAAAGATATAGATAATAATAAATAATGTTATAAGATTTTATACAATTTATATTTATATCAAGTAAAAATTAAAATTTAAAATATTTATCATAATATAATATATTATAAATGTATTATATAATTAATACATTTAAAGCATTTATCATAATTATAAAATAAAAATAAATAAATAAAAATAAATAAATAAAAATGTAAAATATAAATAAATATTTTTATAAATAAATAAAAATATAACTTAAAGATATGGATAATAATAAATAATGTTATAAGATTTTATACAATTTATAAAATTTATAAG